>VWZI01015226.1:1651814-1663542 GCA_013396835.1 Psilopogon haemacephalus
GGCTGGAGGGAGGAGGGAGGAACCGGTGGGGGGTTGCCGCCCCCGCCCCGCTGCCTGCCCGCGGGGTCCGTCCAGCGGCGTCCCGAGGTGCCCGCGGGAAGCGGGGCCGGGGTTCCCCGCCGCCGCCTTGGGCTGCGCTCGCTTCTGGCGGCGGCCGCTACCCTCCTGCTGCTCGCTTACCCCTTTCCTCCCGCCGCCTCGGGGGTTGCCTGGGTCGGGCTGGGTGGTTGGTTGGCAGAGGTGTCTGATTTGGGTGTTGGGGCTTTCTTTTTCTTTTTTTTCTGTTTTTCCTAAAGCACCGTAATTTACCGGTAGGCGACAATTAAATGACCCCCTGTACGTCTGTGGGTGCTGAATCCGTCGGTGCAATCCCTGAGAATATTAAAGTCTAAATTAAACCATACTGGAAAACGTTAGCTCCTGCTGTAATAGTAATAGCGATAATAATGAAATGACAGAATTGGGAGCGATTTACTTGTTACTGAAGAGGAGGAATTACTGAAGAGTAATAATAGAAAAGAAAACAAGTCGGAAGCCCGTTATATAATGCACTGTGTAGACAACGAGAGCGACAGGCTATTTTTATTTTGTTTACCGTATGCTGTGTAATAGGGACTCCTTCGAGCAGCATCTCTCCCCCGTGAGCCCGAACTCCAGATACAATTCGGAGAAAATTTTTAAGCATTCCTGTTATGCCCAGATGAAGAAATCCGTGTTTGTAAAGCCGCCCCCCCCTTACAAATGTTTTCTGTGTACAATTCGGCAAGGGTGCAGGTAGGTGACCTTTGCCGGAGACCTTTTCCCTTTCCATATGGGAAAGAAATTCATATTTTGTAAGACAGGTTACTCTTTAACCTTTAACGCTCATGGTTATGTATTTTATGCAGTAATGGTTACTTTACGTGTCAGATGTGGTCAGGCATAGTGAGTTACTCTGCTTACACACCGAGAAGTCAAGGACTTCTAATTTCAGTTTCTAATGAAGCCTTCCCTTAAAAGAAAATCCCAGCTTTGCGTTCATCGTTTCTGTTTGGATGATGGAGATAGCTCAGTTTTGTGATACGGAGCAAGGGTTATGAATGAGGGAGAGAGAAACTGAGAATGGCCAGGGAAAATATTACGCCGTAATTATTTTTTGTGATGCTGCGAGATAATAGTAAGTCGTAATTGCACGTTACTGCACCCAATTTGTTCATGAAACTGCCCCGGTATTTTACGGGCAGCAGTTTTATTTAACGGGTGGCTGTAATCTCCTCACTTTTTACGTAAGGTAGAGGTCAATAGATTTTCCTCTGCTCTCGCCTGTCTGTCTGTCTCTCCCATCACGTAGCGACATGTCAGCGGAGTAGGCTTTCAGCGTGCTTACTCCAGCCCAGATCAGTCATGTAATTAGATCAGGCTGCCATGGTAACAGACGGTGTTCACCGGGCAGTCAGGTGTGTGTGTGGCTGGCGGGCAACCCGGCGGGCTACCGCTGGCCCTGTGTGAGCTGCGTTGGCGGTGTACGCTCTGCACGGCCGCCGCTGCGGGCTTACCGAAAATTGAAGGATGCCAGTGGTGGTTTCCTGGCGGCTGAACTTCTTGGGAAGGGTGTTCCTTGCCTGCTGTAGTGTCAGGCAGATGGGATGGTACGTGGCACGCTTAGCGGGTTAGCCAAATTGTCAGCTCCACATGCCTTTATTATTAGCAAATTAACAAAGGTGTGGTACTTTGTAAAAACGCTTTGGCTCATAAAAGCTTGCATAAAAGTTTCTTTGGAGTTGGGTTTTTTTTTTTTTTTCTTTCCCTGACTGACTGGTTTAACCATTTGGTGGCCATAACATTGTGGGTTGGCAACAGACTCTTTTGTGTTCTAAGTGAAAGCTGCCTTCGTTATATCCTAATAAACGTCTAAATACTATTAAGAACAATTTTTTAATCAGTAAATTAGTTTAATTAATATCTGATATTGGTTTGATGTTGGGGTGTTTGCTGTTTGGGTGCAGTGGTTTTTTTGGTTTGTTTGGTTGGTTTTCGTTTGTGCTTGTCAAAATATAGCTGAGAGCAGGAGACTTTCTGCCACAAAGTTAGTAATACCTTGAAAAAATACACAGCTTCAAACTGCAGACTGCTCTTAAAAATGTATTTGACCAAGGAATGTGTGTTTGTCTTCATTCCCAGTGTTTGGAAACATTTTTTTGGTGCCAGTTTTCCGTAGATGGGGGTATAATTTTTCAAAGACACCAAATTTGGCACTCTTTTCTAGTGTCTCCATTGAGCGACTCCAGGGGATGGGATTGTGAGCCACTTACATGGGTGTATTATCTAGAATAACTCCCATTTATTGGACCTGATCCAGGCATGTAGTAGAGTAGCAGAGCTCTGAAAGTGATCTGCTGGATATTGCTATTGGTTTCTCTGTGTCATTTTATGGCAAAAAATGCTGTGGGCTTAAATAGGATTTTTGCCTGATTAAGGAGCTGTGTTGAGCGTGTGCAGAAGTGGTTAACACCCCCTATTCCAGTCACTAATCTTGTGTGCACTTGCACTAATATTGAGCTTGGCCTGGAGGATTTCATGTCTCAGTGATGAGAAATCATCAGCACCCACAGCTCCTGAGCGTTGTAGTACTGGGCTGGAACATAATGCAGTCCAGAAATATCTCAGTAAAATAGACATTTTAATCACTTTGATGGTAAAGCACTGGAGCTGGAGGAGGTAATGAGAAATGCCTATTGGTGGTTCAGCTCTGACAGTACCAGGCAGCTGGCAGGCTCGGATTTGTTGTGATAAGCTTGCATGTCTCAACCTGACTGCTAAGCAGAGCGATCTTGAAAGGTAGAGGGGACAGGGAGTTTACTAGCAGTTTACTACATGCAAAGTGCAGCTTCTTAGTGCTTCAACTAACTTGCCCTTCTGGTTAGGAGAGAGAGAGTATCCTCTGCTCAGCACTGCTGCCTCTGTTTTGAGTCTCTGTACTGATTAGGAGGCTTGAGTTAGAGGAGGCTGTTAGGAGGATGGGTTGAAGAGAGTGAAAGGATCGCACACAGAGTCGTCAGCCTTTGTGTGCTGCATGCTGCTTGTACGTATTTTATTGCAAGATGAATTACCAGTGTGACTAAGAGCACTAGAAAGTATTTTCAAAAAGGCCATGTATACATAATTAAAAGACTTTTTGAAAACAAAACGGTATAACTTTTCTCCCTCACCTGTCTGGCCTGATTGAATTTATTTAGAAAGGTTGAAAAAAAGCCCCAGTCTTGTTTTAAAAGACATTTACAAGAGACCTGGAATTTCACTTAACAAAAATTTTTATGTAATAGATCCAGTGGCCTGGTTTCCTGTTAATTAAGAAAATAGACACTTAAATGCCGTCAGCTGAAAATCATCTCAGGATTTAAATATGAGCATTTAAAAATCCATTGTTTTAGTAACGTGGCTTAGTAAAGTAAAATCAAGGCCTGATTTTCCCCTTGCTGAAGTTTAGCAACACAGGTTAGTAGATGGCAGTCAGGGTTGTCACTGTCACCGTTCATGCAGCGTGCTGCTTTTGTTGTGGTGTACTAATGGAAGGGGAAATGCAATAAAGAAGCATGGCAGGCTGAGAAGGAAATGTGTTTCGGAATGGCATAAATGGTCTGAGGCTCTGGCTGGCTGCAAACCTACTCCAGCGTGTGAGGCAGCTCACGCTGATGCCACTTGAGAGAAGTCAGGCTGTGTGACAGCCTTAGCTGAGCATACAGGTTGTGAATGATTTGTCTGCTTTGGAGGGACCGTACAGGTACAGTTTGTACAATTCATGGGGGACAGATGACAGATGTAGTTGTAGGTCTCTTCTGATACTGCTGTAACTAGCTCTGCTTTAAGAAATATGTATATAATTAGCATGAGAATAAAAGTACGACAGGCTTGGCACGGGTAAATATTTCATTGCAAAGAAATGATGTGCTATATTCCAGTGACTTCAGTAGCCTAGGCATTGCAAAATGAAAATCCTGACCTCATCCTTTAATTTTACTCCTATGCAGGGCTTGTAAGAGTGGTAAATAAATAGTTACTTGAACAGAGCTGCTGTATTTTGGACTCCTCTTCAGTAATTCACATTCTTTACATAAAAAATGTTGAAGATTTTTTTTCTTGATTTTGGCTGAGCTGCTGCACGATTGATATTTTAAAACATAAGAAACTTTGCACGTTCTTGACTTTTGAAACAAGATTTAAAAAATAGATTGGTGACCATAATTCCTTTCTTAACTCAGCGCATGCGTTGAGAATGTAAGGCTTCATTTTTCTCCCCCAGAGCTGTACACAGCAAATCTGCATGTGTGCCTTGGTCCCAGTCTGCAAAGTTACTGTAGTACATGTCCAGTGAGGGTTTTGCTGAATGAGGATTGATTAAAGAACCTATCTAGAGTTAAGTATCTGTGTAAATCCTTCCATAAATAGGAACAAGTAAGTATGCCCATAAACTGAAACAACAAAAATGCTTCTCAGTGAGGGAGAAAATCGTCCCACTAAATCCTTTTATTGTTTCAAGGGTAATAAAAATATTTGGTGAGTTTCCAAGTGAAGAAAAAGAAAACAACCAACAATATATTTTGTTTTATGTGTGATGTCAGCAGAAATTCAATGCTGCTTCTTTTTGTAATTTTATTGAGCAAAACCTCAGAAATAGGGAAAAAAAACCCCACATTGCAAAAAGCACATTGGGAGGGTTTTCTTTTGCTTATGTTAATAAGGAGTTTTCAGTAATATGCATGGGCTCCAGCACGCTGCTGTTAGTGACAAAACAGTGCACAGGGTAATGTTGCATTGACAGAACTGATTATTTTCCACCTGATAGTAGTAGTTGAAGCAGTATGTTTTCTGGGTGATGCCCCTCCTCAAGTAAAATATGTTCTGCTGGCAGTGAAGACAGCCATCTCAACTCACTTATGATTCTTCACCTCATTAAGATCCCATTTAGGAAAAGAGCACTCAGTTTGAATAAATGGGCTCTGCTCTCCACTGTATGTGTTCTGTCTGCAGGATTAAATCTATAGTTTATTTGTGCTTGAATAACAGCAAAAGCATTCTCTCTCAGTCTTCATTAGGATGCCTTAGCATGTTGTAAATTATTTGATTCTTAACTGTGGTCTTGTTTTTGTTTCTTTCTATTTTGGTTTCTGTCTTCTGAACTGCTGGATCAACAGTCACATTGCAGGCCAAGCCAGATGGGCAAGCAATACAAGCTGTGAATTTATTCTTGACCC
The DNA here is from genome assembly GCA_013396835.1 of Psilopogon haemacephalus. Lineage (NCBI taxonomy): Eukaryota > Metazoa > Chordata > Aves > Piciformes > Megalaimidae > Psilopogon > Psilopogon haemacephalus. The sequence continues at coordinate 1,657,046 of VWZI01015226.1, forward strand.
CTCTAAGACAGTGACCACCTTCGTTCTCGTCTACACCAAACAGATATGCACTGCCAATAAGGTGAGAATATAATGCTTTTTATTTTCTGTAACAAGCATACACTGTCTGCTCTGAGCTTTAATCTGCGTGGACACCTTACCAGTGTCTGTACAGTTACCTCCTCCTGATACATTTGTACTTCCCTTGCCTGGCAGCAGAGGTCCTTGAGAATCTCTAGTTAGAAAAATTCCATTAACTCTGGTGACTCAGTTCGGTGACTTACAGGACAGTGGGTTCCAGATGAGTGGTTTTGTGCTCACCACAGGTCAGAGCATATTCAGTTATTAAAAGGTGATAGTGTGAATGAAAAGCTTTCCAGGCTTTAATTTTTGTTGTGAACTGCATAACCCCTTACTGTAGTATGAACTTCTTAGTGGTTCTTACTGCTTGCAGCCTGCTTCACTTTTCCAGTGTTCCGAGTTTTTTCTGTGCACAAAACTTTGTCTGGCATAAGGATAGTTCCCAGCATAACAAGTCGCTACTGCCCTGTCTGAGTGTCTTACTCTGTTTTGAGGAGTGTTTTAAATTCTGATTTAATTTTCACTCCTGAAATGGGGCATGTAATAGTGCACATATGTCAGTCTGCTTTCCCTTTCCTCTTCGGCTGCTTTCAGTGTGATTGTGGAGAACACCTTGAAAAGACCCAGACTTGAGATTCAGCAATCATACTGCCAGTAAAAAGAACATAGATTTTTATTTTATTTTCTTAATCTGATTGTCATTAAGCCAGCTTATTTTTTAGATCTGTGATATGACTGTTGAGTAACTGGGATTGGTAATACTTCTAATGCTTAGAAGGAAAGATAGAGGGTTATTAGGAAATCACATATGTTTTTGAATAAAAGAAGATGAAATGTAGCAGTTATTTGCAGAAAATGAAGTTTTTTTTTTTAACAGCCCGAGAACTCAGTTACTAGAGTGCTCTATTTATGAGGGGCTGATCAGAAAGTCTCTGTGGCAGAATAACTTTTTTTATGTATACAATATGTCATAGTGAAGTGTGCAGCACATAATAGACATTTTATTGTGGCTATGGGGAAGGGTGCTATGCTTTATAGGGAAGTTGCCTCAGCAAGTAGTCACATGCAAGGACATGCCTGTTATGGTTTGCAAATGAGCCTGAAAGGTAGGGGTAGATGGTAACTGCTACATCTCTTCAGAGCAATAAGAATTTCTTGAGAGTGAAAAATCAGGTAAAGTGCCTGTGTGTTGCTGACACATTTTGTCTTTCAGTTTTGGGAGACAACTTAGTAGCAGCTATCGACTTGGGAGGTGGAGCAGAAGGAAACGTAATTTCCACCAGGCATTTAATTTTTTTTTTTCTCAGAATTAGCTTGGGCTGTATGAAATGAATTTTATTTGCAGAAGTGATTACTCCAGGAAAGGCTTATGTCTCTCAATTAGGAGAAGTAATTGTTTATAGCGTATCGGTCAAATGCTATGAATAATCAGATTGTGTTACCCACAATGTATTGCTAAATCACCTCGAATATTTTAGTGTCTGGCATTTCCTGTGATTACATGAGAAAGAATGTATTAGATGTTCTCTGGATTAAAAAAGCAACCTAGTTGATTCTGGAGCAGAGGCATGACAGGAATATGGTACTATGCTGCTTTTTGGAATGTCTCCCTGCAGTTTAAAGTATAGTGGGTTTGTGGACCTTTGATCGAGTTTGTTTTGGCTTCTTCTCTCACTGGATATTTTAGTCACTGAGGTTGAGGTACCTCTGTTGGCCATTAGTTCTCATTTTCTATAGGAAACAATCAGTTTCAGACCCACTGTAAAACTCAGATAAAAGCTGCAAAGTAGAGGCTGTCTTGTTTCAAGCAGTCTTTCTGCCACAGGATGTAGCTGGTGAGAGCTCAGTAGTAACATATGAAAGAAACGTGATCTGGCACCGTGCAGCAAGCAGCTACAGATCAGTGTCACAGCTCAAGACAGACCATCACATGCTGAGACCCCATCATCTTGCTGGCTTTTGCATTTGTTTTGGAGTGAAGGTGGCAACAGCTCTGCTCCCTTTTAGGCAGATCTGGGTTATTACCATGGAGTCTGTCAGAGACCAAACGTTGGATGCGTTTGGACACATCTGAAATCAGATCTCAGAAACCTTATTTTGGGCCCCAGGTGGCCCAACATGTGTGTTTGAGGCTTTACTTGCATGAGGAATCTCATGGCTTCAGAGAGTCAGGTTGCTAGTGACTGTAAGCTCCAGATACTTTATCCTTCCCATTCAAAAAGCTTGCTCAGCATCCTGCCTGAATAAGAACACAGGGATTAGTAAAAATAAACAGAGATACAGCATTTTTATCTTAATCATGACTTCAGCTAATTTTAGCCTACTCTACAAAACAGTTATTGTTATTTGTTCAGAACATGCACTGCCTCCTTCCACGCAGGCAAATGACTCAGTGCTTTCTTTTACAAAGTTGTGTTGAGAGGACTTTGCATGACACTCTGAACATTCTAACAACTGAAGAGTCTTCTTTAATTGTTTCCACTGTCAAGTTACTTGATATATATTAATCAGAATATAGCATTATTTGGAGTTTACAGCTGCAGCTCACTTGTAAGAATTTTTTTTTCTTTGAGTTTTCCATAAGTATGTCTGTACACCACCTAATGTGACTTACTTTTAAAATAAGACCTAATTTCTGTTTTATGCAGACTTCTGACACTGCTTTTGCTGTAAACGAACAACACTCTGGCCTTTTATTATGCCTTGTAATGAACATTTTAAAAATCTATGTATCTCTCTATTAGTGTGTCCATTGGTGGCTTTTTTACTGCCTTTTGAGCGCCATTTTGCCATAGCTGGTTTAATTTCTTCCCTCAGACTGTTTATGAATGCCTACAGTGGCTGTAGGAGTAAAAGAAGGCAGGCATGGCCATTTTGAGCATCTTAAGAGCACATGTGAAATGGAGAGGTGAATTAGGTATGATTGGATAGTAATGAGAAGTTTATTTTTTTGTTAATCTATCTGTTTTGTAACTCAAAGGTAAGTTAAATGAAGTGATGAGTGCAGACTGATGTCTTAGAAATGAGGCTTTATGGTCCTGTCACCTCAGCTGTGACCTCTCATGGTTTTGCTCTGTTTCTTCAGCAGATACTGAAGGTCTGGTGTCTGAAAGTTTTGTAACACTGTCTAAAGTGTAGATGGAGCTAAGTGTAGCATTCTGACTGAGCTTTGATTTGCCTTCCAACTTGTATTTTTTGAAAGGGGTATCTGCAAGTAGAGACTTGCCCATGCACTGTGACTTGTTAGCGTCAAAGTGTGGGCTTTCAGGTGTCAGTCTAAGATGTAGAACTCAGGCAGGCCGAGACCTGGCTGTGATGTGCAGTTGTGTATAAGCATCTGTGCATGCCCACCTTCTGCCCTCTCCCTCGGACATGCCTTGGGCAGGGATGTGCTGGTGGGTTTTGCCATGCCCTGATACCAAGGTATAGTTGTAGTTGAAAGATATCCTGAGTGAAAGCCTCTGGGTTTGAACGTGTGGGCTGAGGGTTTTCTTGTGGTGTGATAATGCAATGAAGGCAAACTCCAGCTTTGATAATTCCTCCTTTTTTTTCTGATCAGTTACTTAGCAGTGATCCACCCATTTTGGGACTAGCTGTAAACTTGATTCAAGGATTTATTGAGTCATTCTTTGCTCTATAAAAAGTACAAACGTTGAAGTTTCTCACTCATACTGGAGTGTGGTTGTGACTGTTGCCACATTTTTGTTTGTCAGGTACCCACGCATGAAGGCCTCTGTAGTTTCGTAAATTTAACTTGAGAGAAAGTCAGGCTTTAAAGGAGAAGGATAATTACAAAAAGCAGGCTCAGTCCTCCTTTACTGTGCTTGGAAATGTTACGCTAGTGAATATTTTCTCACTGATGTGGTTTCTTTTCAATTCCATGTGTAGTAGCTAAGTAGAGAGTGATTTTTCAGATGCAAGCCCTTCAGTGCATCCCCTGCCTGGTACTGGTGCTGTATTCATAGCTTTCCCTAGGTAGCCTGACAGTAAGTAGAGCCAGAATGGTTTGAAAATTCGCTGCACACAAAATAAAAGAGAAAAAAAATCCTGGTAGGTTATTCCACTAGAAGTTGTAAGTTTATTCTCCAAGTACCAGTAGCAGTTAAAAACCCATAGCACTAATCACATGTAATGCATTTTATTTACAGATTAGTAGGCTCCACTCTGACATATGACTAACAGGGAAGCCCCTCCCTTTAACAGTTGTATGTCATCTGCTTCAGAGAACTAATTACTTGGCAATTCCCATTTGATAATTCCCTCTTTATTTTCTGATGAGTTACTTAACAGTGATGAGCTTGTTGAGCAGAATACCGTGCTTAATCTGTGCTTCAGAAACTATAGTGCAGGCCTGGGGATATCATTGTTTTCTAAATGCTGTTTAGCCTTGCCATAGGAACACTGAAACCACAGTAAGACATGTTAACAGTTTGTAGCTAAGGGTAAGTTTAACATGAGTGATTGTGCAGCATTTGCCAAAGAATAGAAAAGGGCTTGGATTACTTTCCCACTGCAAACAGGATGTCTCCGAAAACCCAACCCAAAATGTAACATGATTTAGGCAGTAAAAAGCAAAAGCTTATGTCAGTTACCTTCTGTGTACCGTTTCTCCTCTCCACCGAAACAATTAATTTAAGGGAAATTTTGCTCTTTAAAAACACTCCCTGTTTCTTGTGATACCCTTTTGACAGTTCAGCTGATACTGGTGATTGTTGCATTGTTTTAGTATGAGATACTTACATAAATGATTGCTATTTTTTTCTCTACCGTTACCTGTCTTTTTGCCCTTCCCCAATCCCTATATTCACATTCTTTTACTCTAGTGGCCACAGCAACCCCTGTTTCTGGCTGGGGAATGCATTGCAAGTCTCCCTGCTCATTACAACATCGCAGTGTTCCTAGAGGGTACCTGAGTTCAACGGTGCTTAGCTACAGCGCCAGGCGAGGGGATTTATGGGGTGAAGTGACATCAGCTGGCTCATGGCAGTCCTGGTAAGGTCAAAGTGAGTCTTTCTTGCAGATCACGAGTCAGATGGGTCTTATTCAGACCCAGTGTCTCTGAAATTCAATGATGTGAAACTACACTATTAAATGGGATTAAATTTTTACTACTGACTTCAGTAGAGGAAGGTTTGTGGATCAGCTGTAGTCATTTTGACCAACCGGTGGCATTATCTCTCAGATCATACTGGTACCTGAAGAACTGCATTTTAGCTGAGCTGGCTTGAGGACTGGGTTACTTTTTGTTTTACTTGAATAAGAAGTGTAGTATTTTGTGTATTAGTTCATGTGACATTGCATCATCAGACTTGCTGATTTATTAGATACTCACAATGGTATCTCTTGGCAAGTACTAGAAGCTGTGTCACAGGCTTGTTTTATCAATGGGAAAAATGCTTCTGTACATAGTTACATGTGTTTTTTGTAAGATTAATCACAAGAACAGTAATTTTATGGAACGTAGAAATCAGAATGGATTAATCTGCTTTAATTGTGTTCATGAAGTACACCAGCTATAAAATCTTTAGAAAAGAATATTAATCAAGTTGATCAAAGGTGACTGGAATTATGGAATCCAAATACGAACGCAATTACTCTCTGTCTGTATGCTTGTTGTAGCTCTAGTGATTTTTTTTTTTTTAATAAAAAAATTATTAATAAAATACAAAACCAAGTGCAAGGCTCTGCACCTGGGTTGGGACAACCCCAAGCACCGATATAGGCTGGGCAGTGACTGCTTTGAGAGCAGCCCTGGGGGGAGTGACTTGGGGGTGCTGGCAGATGAAAAGCTCATGAGCCACTAGTGTGCACTTGCAGCCCAGAAAGCCAACTGTATCCTGGGCTGTACCAAGAGTAGTGTGACCAGCAGGTTCAGCTCTCTGCTCTAGTGAGCTGCCACCTGGAGTACTGCATCCAGTTCTGGAACCTCTATTACAAGAAAGATACGGACATGCTGCAACATGACCAGAGAAGGGCCATGAGGATGATCAGAGGCCTGGAGCACTTCTATGAGGACAGGCTGAGAGAGTTGGGGCTGCTCAGTCTGGAGAAGAGAAGGCTCTGAGGAGACATTATTGTGGCCTTCCAGTATCTGAAGGGGGCCTACAAGAAAGCTGGTGAGGGACTTTTTAGGATGTCAGGTAGTGATAGGACTAGGGGAAATGGATCCAAGCTAGAGGAGGGTAGATTTAGATTAGATGTTAGGAAGAAGCTCTTCACCATGAGGGTGGTGAGACACTGGAACAGGTTGCCCAGGGTAGTGGTGGAAGCCCCATTCTTCAAGGCCAGGTTGGATGTGGCTCTGAGCAGCCTGATCTAGTGTGAGGTGTCCCTGCCCATGGCAGGGGGAATGGAACTAGGTGATCCTTGAGGTTCCTTCTCATCCTGACAATTCTCTGATAAGGTCTATTTTTCTTTTTTTTTTTTTTTTTTTTTTT
>VWZI01015226.1:1663570-1787336 GCA_013396835.1 Psilopogon haemacephalus
TTTTTTTTTTTTTTTTTTCTTTCCTCTTACATAATGTATCACATCTTAAAAGCAAAGCTATACAAGATAAAACAGATCATAGGATGTCAGGGGTTGGAAGGGACCCAAAGAGATCATTGAGTCCAACCTCTCTGTCAGAGCAGGACCATACAGTCTAGCTCTGGTCACAGAGGAATGCATCCAGATGGGTCTTGAAAGTCTCCAGAGAAGAAGACTCCGCAGCCTTTCTGGGGATGGATCCTGTGCCAGTGCTCTGTGACCCTTACTGTCAAGAAGTTCCCCCTTGTGTTGAGGTGGAATGTCCTGTGCTGCAGCTTATGTCCATTGCTCCTTGTCCTATCCCAGGGAGCAAGTGAGCAGAGCTTGTCCTCCCCCTCCTGACACTCATTCCTCAGATATTTATAAACATTTATTAAATCCCCTCTCAGTCTTCTCTTCTCCAGAGTAAAAAGCCTCAGGTCCCTCAGCCTCTCCTCATAAGGCAGTGCTCCAGTCCCATAATCATACTCGTAGCCCTCTGCTGGACCTCCTTTAGCAGGTCTCTGTCCCTCTTAAACAGCTAAAATTTTGCATTTCGTACAGTGCAGTGAGTAGGGAGCATAATAAAATAAGCAATTAAAACCCAAAGGAAGGTCATTGAACCACTTATGCATTTTTTTTTTAAATCCTGTTTAATTTTTTAATGACTCAAGGTATTTCAGTTAGTGCTGTATAGTCATTGCTGAAATGAAAAATTCTACACATGAATCAGAAAAGGAATGTGGCTATGAGCATAATGCCCCATCTGTGACCTGAAAGGTTTGTTTACACACCCAGGAGTTGTTTCTTGACAGTTCCTTCTACAAACCATTACAACCATAGTGGAGGGACCTGCATCATCAGCCACAGAGTCGTATTTATTTTATGGTGGCAGCAAACTGTCTAATGATGGTGATTTAGGCTAATCTTCAACCACCTGCACAGAGATGGTCTGTCCACCTGTGGAATTGTCCAACTCACCCTCTGTTTTCCTTTCTCTTTGGGCACAGCAGCATTTCCCCAGAGACAGAGACTAATTTCAAAAGAAACTGTGCTTAAGGACTGCAGATTTGGCCCAAGGTATTTCCTCAGCAGGAGGAGGTGGTATTGCTTGTCACTAAGATTGAACTTTGGAGTGAAATGTTTGGCTCTCTCACACACCACCACTGGTATTTCTTTTAATATTTGAGCAAGTGAAACTAGCATGTGCTCAACATGAGCTGACAGTGTGTGCATGTGGCCCAGACAGCCAGCCGAGTCCTGGGCTGCATTAAGAGCAGCATGGCCAGCAGGGCAAGGGAGGGGATTCTCCTCCTTTGCTCTGCTCTTGTCAGACCCCACCTGGAGTACTGTGTGCAGTTCTGGAGCCCCCACCACAAGAAGGATGTGGAACTGTTGGAGAGAGTCCAGAGGAGGGCCATGAAGATGATCAGAGGGCTGGAGCACCTCTGCTATGAGTGAGTTGGGGCTTTTCAGCCTGGAGAAGAGAAGGCTTCGAGGAGACCTTACGGTAGCCTTCCAGTACCTGAAGGGGGCCTACAGGAGAGCTGGGGAGGGACTATTCACAAGGTCTTGTAATGACAGGATGAGGGGGAATGGGTTTAAACAGGCAGAGGGGAGATTTAAACTAGGTGTTAGGAAGGAGTTATTTACAGTGAGGGTGGTGAGACACTGGAATGGGTTGCCCAGGGAGGTTGTGGCTGCTCCCTCCCTGGAGGTGTTGAAGGTCAGGTTGGATGAGGCCTTGAGCATCGTTTTCTAGTGGGAGATGTCCCTGCCTGTGGCAGGGGCTTGGAACCACATGGTCTTTGAGGTCCTTTCCAACCTAAACCATTCTATGATCTTTCAGTTAACACAAGTTTTTAGTGGCATCCTAATGTCTTAAGGTTTGAGCATCTGGTTTCAAAGAGAAGCCAACTCATTAATGCACAGTGAAGTTTTCTTTCTTTGTTGATAGCGGCTGTTGTTTCCCTGGCACCCAAATGAAATGGTACCTTCCACTCCCTGCTTTATTACAAGTGAGAGAACTAATACATCCCTTTTTTTTAAAATTACTTTTTTTCTTTTCCCCTCTGGACTCTTTCCTTTTTCTCTACCAGCTACCCTGGGCCCTGTTAGCATCACTCTTCTGCACACAACATTTACTAATGGAATAGCCAAAGGTGAACTGGTGGATGCTTTGTCTTTATATCTCCTAGGCTGGAGAACTAAGAAACTGCTTTACCTCTTTGCTTAAGTCTTGTCTGTCTCCTTTCTGAATCAAGGATGAGTTTCAGGCTTCCTGCTTACCAGTCTTGCTAAATTTTCTTGGATCTCTGCTGCAATCTGGCCTGGTATTTCTGTTTGTTAGTGACACAGTCTTGGAAGTCACTTGTGATTTCCTTTGTGAGCTTGACAGTTGATTAATTAAATTATGGGGAGATAAGTGACACTTCAGTAACTCGTCTGTATTCTATTTGAGGGTAAAGCAGGATGATGCTGGATCTCACAGATCAATAATTTACAGTTTAAAATTGCACTCTGTGCATTTGGATTGCACACAAAGTATGTTACATAGCATCTTAAAATAAATGTGATAATACAATACCGAAGGGACAGAAGGAAGAGTAGAAGTCTTGTGTCTTGTTCCATATTTGTACAAGTTGATAGAATAAATCAGTCCTGGTGCCTAGTTTTCAACAGTGAGAATGATGCAAACCTGCATGGGTATGCCCTACCGTTTGTGGGTCATCTCCCGTTTGTTTTGATTGCAGCTCGGCAGCAGATTCAGAGAGGGCAGAGCGTGTGGTGACAGAATGAATTAAAGTAATTCCTGAGTACAAGTGTGACATTTGTTACATGACAGCACTATCCAGATGTTGGTATCTGTTAAGAGCACAGCCAGAAAGAGCCCTAAGGAAAGCTGAGCTGCATAGAAGGTTTGTAGTAAACACCTCCACTACGCTAAACAGCAGCAGGCAAGTATGCCCCTGTTACCTAAGGAGCCGCACTTGTTGAGTGTCACGTTGGCTGTGTGGAATGGAAGAAATGCAAACGAAGACACACTTCTGCTACGTGTGCAGCTCTGCTATGAAGTGCCTTCATCTGAGCTGTCAGCTGGCTGGCTGCAGTGTTTGGTGCTGTTTGTACAGCTCAGCCAGAGTGTCTCTATGAAACCAGTAGTGCTGCGCAAGCCTGTGCTGCAGCGACCAGGCTTTTATGCTCCTTTTGTTCAATGTGAACTGTCTCTGTTCTGTGTTGCACCCAGGTGCTTGGCCAAAGGCTGTGGTGGAACAAAGGGTCAGGCTCCCACCTCTGTTATGTATTTGGATGGTATAAATGGAACTACGTGGGTGCAAATGTTGTGTGACAGAGCATGGGATCTGGCGTGAGGTCTCTGGAATGTGTCAGAGCCCTCTGGGTTGTTGCTGGCAGATCAGCATTGCTGTTCTGACACTGCTTGTTTTGGTAGTTAAGTTTGGAAGATAAGGTTAAGCATTTGCAGATTCACAGATTGCATTGGATTGGAAGGGACCCTCAAAAGTCATGTTGTCTAACCTTCCCGTAGTGAGCAGGGACACCTCCGGCTAGATGAGGCCACATGAAGTCTGATTTTGAATGTCTGCAGGGATGTTGCCTCAACCAAGTCCCTGGCAACCTACTGCAGTATTGTACGACTCTCATTGTAAAGAACTTCCTTCTTATGTCTCACCTAAATCTTTTCTGTTCCAGTTTAAAGCCATTACCCCTTGTCCTATTGCTACAAGCTCTTCTAAACAATCCTTCCCCAGCCTTTCTGTAGGTCTCTTTTTGGATACTGAAATGAAGCTATAAGGTCTCCTTGGAGCTTTCTCCTCTCCAGGCTGAACATCCCCAAATCTTTCAGCCTGTCTTCAGAGGAGAGGTGATTCAGCCCTCTCATCATCTTTGTGGCTCTCCTTTAGACCCGTTCCAGCAAGCATGTCTATGTCTTTCTTGTGATCGAGGCCCGAGAGCTGGTAACAGTACTCTAGTTGAGGTCTCAGCAGAGCAGAGTGGCAGAATCACCTTTCTCAATCTGGTGGTCATGCTTCTTTTGGTGCAGCCCAAGATATGATTGGGTTTTTGGGCTGCCAGTGCACACTGCCAGCTCACGTCCAGCTTCTCATCCATCAGTACCCTCAAAGCGTTTTCTGCAGGGCTGCTTTCAGTTTCATCATGACATTGCCCTGACCTAGTGCTGGACCTTGCACTTTGCCTTTTTGAACCTCACAACATTCTCCTCAGACTGTCTCTCCAGCCTGTCCTGGTCCCTCTGAATGGTATCCTGTCCTTCAGTCTTGTCAGCTCATTCTGCAGACTTGCTGAGGGTCCACTCAATCCCACTGTCTGTATCATCAGTGAAGATACTGAACAGTGCTGGTCCCAATACAGACCGTTGAGAGACACCACTTGTCACCCGTCTCCATTTGGACATTGAGCCAACGACCACTTACCCTTTGTATGTGATCATCCAGCCAACTCCTTATCCACTGTACAGTCCACCCATCAAATCTATCTCTCCAGCTTAGAAGGGTGTTGTGGGGAACTGTGTCAAAGGCTTTACAAAAGTCCAGAGAGATGACATCTCTCCCTTGTCCGCTGATGTAGTTAATGCTATTGTAGAAAGCCACTGGCTTGGTCAGGCAGGACTTGCCCTTAGTGAAGCCATGCTGGCTGTCTTGAATCACATCCCTGTCCTCCATGTACTTTAAATCCTAGTTTCTAGGAGGATCTGCTCCATGGTCTTCCCAGGCACATGGGTGAGGTTGACAAGTTGGTCATTTCCAGGGTTCTCTTTTTTTAAATGAGTGTAATGTTTTCCTTCTTCCCGTCTCCAAGGACTTCACCTGACTGCCAGGACTTTTCAGATACTATGGAGAACGGCTTTGCAACTACATCAGCCAATTCCTTAAGAACTCTGGGATGTGTCTCATTGTGTCCCATAGATTTTATATGTTGAGGTTCCTCAGGTGGTCCTCTATTTCTCTTGCAGTGGGAGGGCCTTTACCCTCCTGGTCCCCAGCTAGTGGCTCACCTCTGGAGGGGGAAAGAGCAAGATTGCTGGTGAAGACTGAGGCAAACAAGTTACTATCTCAGCCTTCTCCTTGTCTGTTGGTAAGGAACTTGGCTTTTCCTCCTAGTGAAAATGGAAAAAACCCTCTTCCTCATTCAACTGTTTTCTTTCTTCCCATACTTCAGGTAAATATGTTGATGAAGTAGACTAATCTTTCTTTATATAGCCTAAGCAGTATTTCTGCCCTTTCATTCTTCTGTCTTGTGTTAACCTTTTCCAGACTTTATTCTTTTACCGATGGCCAGTTTTTCTCCTCTGCCTCCCCTCTACCGAGATTCTCCCTTGCTCAGCAGATCTCACTGCTGCGTATCTGACCTACTTGCACAGCTCCATTGCCAGGTTTGTTACCGTTGCCAAGTTTGTTACCTGCACAGTACTTTGGTTGTGTGTTGCCCAGTTCTTTGGTGTCTTGTTTTAAATATATGTTTCTTTGTGTCAAAAATGCATTTCTGCTCACAGGGTTTTAGTGTCTCAGTAATTTTCTATGTAACTGCAAATTTGAGTTTTGTTTCATCTACCTCTCTTCCTTCCTCATTAGTCATAGCTGGATTCTGAGCTTTGTGGCCCCGATGATGTGCCTGGGCTAGCCTTTCATTCAATACAGCCTTTTCCTTCTCTTTGTGGGAAACCCCCCTTTATTTCTTCTCAGCAGCTTCACTGCAGGTGCCTGTTTCCCTGGCCAAACATTGACTTCTCAGTCCTGTGTGCCCCTGGTTTCCAGCTGCAGTGTCTCTTCAGCAGGCATTTTGCTTTTCAGGCTTGTCAGCTGGTCTCTTAACAAATCAATTGCATGTGTTTGTTTGCATAATAGTACATGCTGGCATTGTAAGAAAACCCAAAGTCATTCAGTTTTTTTTCTCTGTACCTGAGAGGAGCCTTGGGTCGTTTGTTCATAAGATGATGGGGTCACTGGTACTTCATTACCATATTGTGTGGTCTGCTAAGGGAAAGACTCTTTTACTCTGTTAACAGCAGCACTTCAAATTGTTAATGTTAGTAAGCTTTAAGAATACAATACAGCTTTCACTTGTTGTACTGGTGGGACAAAGTAACAGCTTGGGCAATTTTTCCTGGGCTTCCAGTTGTTCTTTTATCATGACTTTGCTCCACTTACAAGGTTCTGTAGCAACAGGTTGCAAATCTTTCAAGACAAAAATACAAGCAAAACCAAAAAATAATGTTTGAAACCCACTTCATTCAGAAAAAAAAGAAAATAAAATTAATATGGGGTGTATGCATTTTGAGTGAGGCTCTTCAGTGAGGGAAAAATTCCTGGAGTGCTGTGGAGGAGTGCAGGAATGAAGTGCCCACTGAATGAGTGAAGTTTGTGGAAGGTATTGTAGTGAAAAAATGTGATTTTGGGGTGATTTTTCATTGTGTTGCTGTGTTTTTGCCAGGAACTGACTATTGGAATGATAATATGATTATAGTAGATTTTTAAAAAAACATGATTTAATAAGTATTTTGCTTGATCATTTTGGCAATGATGTGTTTTTTCAATAACTGGGCTTTCGGCTGAATAGAAAACTGTCAAAAATAATGCTTTTGTCTGAAAATTGACACATTTGCATCTTATAAGTAGCACCAAAAATGATACAAACCCAAAGGATATTACAGGAAAATACTTATTTTTCCGAATGGATTTACTCAGAGTATTTAACAATAGCCTGTGTGTGGTTAGTTTTGCTTTTCCCATAGATAGACAAGGTGAGAGAAATATCTGAAAGAAAACCAAAAACTAAACCACCACATGCTTACAAGATGAGGAAAAAAAATGGTGTGGGGAACTCGGAGGTATGAGTTATTACTTCTAAAATCCTCCATTAAAACCAAGACTAGACTCCATATTGATAGAGTCCTTTTAAAGGCAGTGCCCTTTTAATCAGCAAACAGGTCCTCTGTGCATCAAATAATTAAAAATAGAGCAAAGTTTCTGAACAAGGCGTCTGGCAGAAGCGTCTGTACTTCCATCTGTGCATGATTAGCAGAATGTTTCATGATATTTAAATAGCACAAGCTTTGCTCTCTTTTTTATTATTTGTTGTGCTGAAGACCTGTTTGCTTGTTAAGTGGTCTTTTTTGAATAGTTACTGGCAAGAAATCAGGGAAGTGTATGAAGACATCTTGTACACACTGCAAATGCCAAATTGTCCCTTTTTTTCAGCAACACTGCCCTGACTTTTTTTTAAATGAGAGTTTTGCCACGTCCTTCACCTGTTTTTTAACATATTTTACGGACCAGTTAATTTCAGAGGGATTTTGGCATGTGTTGTGGACTACCTTTTCACCAGTAGGGCTGTTATTTTTCTAATTTGGTACTTGTATGTCTCTGAGGCACACCGAGGTACGAGTGTGAACCAGGGTGTATTTGCAGAGCACATGTGGTGGTTCTGATCTGCAGCTTTCGCTTGCTGATGCTGGGAGCTCTGTGTCTAATCTGCTGCATACACTGCTCTGGAGCCTTACCCTTTCAGCAGGAATGTAATCAGCCAGGCAACAGCTTTCCAGGCGGTTTTGAGGCCTTAAGCTGGGACTCCTCCTTGCTGGCAGCCATTCAGCATTGGATTGTGTGCCCTTCGTCTCTGGCTAGCAACCTGGTGCTTTGCAGTCGTAGCCACTGATTTTTCCCTTTCTACCAGTAAAGTTTTCATGCGCCTTTTGCAGAGACCTGTACAAGTAGGTATACAATGAAAAGAAGCCTGTCTGGGTGCTAACTGTATCGCTGTAGCTGGCTGAGGGTGGTTTTGTTATGTGCAAGTGCCTGGTTGTTTGGAGCTGGCTGCCTGGCAGGGATCTGAGGCACACTGATGGTCTCAGAGGTCCTTTGTGGAGAGCTGGTATTCAGTCTTTAGACAATTTGTGTTCTTGGATGGGCATGGAAAATAAGAGCTTTTGTGGTGTGTTCAAGTGGAGTTTATTCTGTAGCTGGGCTTTTTGTTGCCGTTTTCATTTCTTGTGTTTGAGAGAGGCTGTGGTGTGCGATGTGTGAACACTGACCTGGGTCATCTCTCAACTTCAGTTCAGGATGTCAAAAGAAATTGTGGTTACTACTGAGCAAAGGTATTCACTTGTCAACAAAAATGAATAAACTTTGTGTTTGCACCTCTGAGAAAGAACCTGCTACGAGCCTTCACATAGGCTTCACATTACCTAGATAGTGCTGTCTTACTGGTGTCCAGCAAGCCCAGATTCTGTGGTGTGGAGTGCTCCTGGGTCTCAGAGAAAGTTCTCTTCAGCACAGTTGTGTCTTACATAGGTGAACTGTTGAACATTTGGGGTCCTGGCAGTGGCAGGGCCATTTTCCAAATGCTTGTCCATTGCATAGTTCTGCTTCCAGGTACTCATGGAGGTCTGAAGATGAAAGCAGGAGAATCCTGGAAGGATCCTCTTTCACTATAAAAGGTTGGAGCAACATGTATGCCCATTCCTTCAGCTAGACCTCTCAGCTAGGGCATGAAGCAATTTCACAGACATTTTACCCAGATGTTCCTAAAAGTTGTTAAAATTGGTCCCCTTAACTCCACATTTCCGCAGAAAGAAGAAGAATTGCTTCTAGAGCTGATTCTTGATTGGTGTACTTCAGTAGGCCTATTACTGGCATCCTTCCAGGAGAGGAAGGAAAAGGAAGACTCAGGCTCATTTTAGAATGATGTGTAAAGTTGTGTTGGTAGGTTGGTTAAACTAAGCCAAGTTTTGTGTTTTGCTCCTAGTACTTGTTCTCAGAATGTGCCATAATGTGGTTTTTGGAACAGCTTCAGCTTAAGTTGTGAATGTAAATTAATGAACATTAGCATGTGGTGCATAGTGTCCAATGGAATTTGTTTTTCTGTGGCTTCTGTCGTGCTGAAGGTACTCGAGACGTTTTAAAATGATGAGCTCAGCTACTGCAGTGCTGTGGCTCTGTGGACAAACGTGGCCACAACTGGCTGCAACAGATCAGCTTCAAGGGTGGTGATGCTGATCGGAGCGGGCAGGACGCTGCTGGTGGTGTTAGTATCACCCCTGCTATTTTTAACGAACGCGTTTGTGGCAGCCTTCTTATTTTGGCAGATTGGATTTTGCTGTTTACGGCTTCGTTTCTAACTCTCAATTCAGTGTAAACAGAACGATGGAGAGTTGCAGGACACGTTATTCGTGAGCTGTTATTTCGACCTAATTGTTGCCTTTCCAGCCTTGGTCGTTTGGCATCGTGACATGCTACAGGGAAAAGCTGCTGATTTCCTCACACGAACCTGTTGTAGCTACGCAGCACTCAACAGCAGAAGCCACTCTTTACTCCTTCTAGAGAGTAAGAGTGAAAATACTGCACGCTGATTGGAAGTTTAAAGACAGATTGCAAAAGGCAATCAGGTAGAAGGAATACATCCACAAGATAAGCCAAGTCTATCAGACTAAATCCATCTAGAATCCTTCACCCATTCCACCCTCAGCAGGCCTAAGAGTAGGCTGTAACTGCACACCAACCCCCAACCCCCCCCTCCCCGCCCCTTTCTTAGGCCTAGAAGGCCTCAGCAGGCCTAAGAGTAGGCCGTAACAGCCCCCGGCCCTTTCTTAGGCCTAGAAGGCCTCAGCAGGCCTAAGAGTAGGCCGTAACAGCCCCCGCCCCTTTCTTAGGCCTAGAAGGCCTCAGCAGGCCGCGTGAGGCAGCTCACAATTCCCTGCCAGCTAGGAGCCATCTCCCCCACACAGACCGTGAGAGGAGAAGGAACGTGCTCTGCACAGAGACAGTTGTGAAGGAAGGAGAGAAGGGAAAGAGAGCACTATCAACCAGGCACTGGCTTATAGGATGCAATACCAGAAAATGGAATAGAATATATTACAATATCCTGGGATATATTACAATATCCTGGGATGACCAGATCTCTCCCCTTGGGACAGGCCTTTGTCTCTGTAGCTTTCTGAAGAGAACCTGAGGCCTCTCAAACTACAACAAAACCCAAAGATTCCTTTTATGACCCTGCAGGAGCACACTGTAGCAAAGCAAGGTGAAGCAGATGTTGGCAGGAGATGGTAGGATCCTGTTGTGTGAAGAATGAGGGTTCTGTTAGTTGGCTGCAGATGTATGAAGGAGAGGGAGTGCCTTGTATCAATCAGACCCAGTTCTTTTCAGCTGACTGGAAGGAAGTTTGGGTGGCATCCATCATAGTGACATCCCAAGAGCAAGGATTGCCATGACAATGTTGATGACCAGTCGAAACAGATATATTGGCAAGTATTCACATAACTCGAAGTTGCTGACTACTGTAGGCATCTTGTTTTAGGCCCTTTTCGTGCTGGCAGTTCTCCTGCTTACTTTTGTGGGGGGGTTTGGGGTCCAGACCCCTTTGGCTCAGATTTGGAGTGAAGTAAGTTAAGATTGAAAGAAGTGTGCATGTTCTGAAATAGGCCTCCGGTTTTGGAGGGGAGATCAGTGGAAAGAACTGACCTATACAGCGATAGTGAAGATCATCAAATCCAACCAATTACCACCCCAGGAAGTGCTCAAAAACCATGTAGATGTGCTGCTCAGGGACATAGTTTAGTGGCGGGCCCTGAAGCATGTCCCTCAGCAGCACATCTGTGTGTTTTCTGAGCACTTCCAGGGGTGGCAGTTCCACCACTTCCATAGGCAGCCTGTCCCGATGCTTAGCCACTCTTGCTGTGAAGAAAGTTTTCATGATACCTAATCTAAACTTGAGTCTGTTTCCTCTCACTGGTTACTTAGAAGAGACCGACCACCATCTTGTTCAACCTCCTTTCAGGTAGTTGTAGAGCTGTATGATGAAGGCATGCACTGAGAGGAAAGTTTTCCTTGATTTTTTTGGGACATTGAATTTCAATCTGTAGCTTTGTAGTGTTGTCTGTTAATGGAAGGTTTTGGTGCATTCCTCATAAAGGTGTTCTTTGACAAGGACAAAACTGTATATAACCAGTTAATGTGCTCCTCTCTGCACATGGCCATAGGATGTGCATTACCTTCAGCTTGTACTACTATATAAAAGTATGTCCCAAACTTTGGCAGTTTGATAGGAAGAGATGGCAGCCCTGAGCTGTGCAGCTAGAAAGTATGTTGCTTTTAAATTTATGGTAAAAATACCTCTTGTAGTCAAAGATATGTAACCACAGTCCAGATGATTAAAAAAGACTCAACTATGTACTGAAAAAGGGGAAAAAAAACCCCAAAAATGAAAGTTTGGGTTTTTTTTTCCTTCAGAGCAGTAGAAATACTAAAGGAGAGGTTTCTTATTCCATAAATACTTGAAAAAACCCTCAGTGGTTCACTGTATGTTAATGTTGTTATCAGTTAGAGAACATATGTAGAACAGAAGTCTGAAATACTAAGTACTATAAATTCAATTGATATTCAGGGCTCAGTTGTGCTCTAGAAAAAAGAATAAATGTATAGCTTGGCTAAAAACACCAAAGCCAATTTGGGGAAATGGATGTGTACAGCTAGAGAAGTTGAATAATAACATCTCTATGGAAAATTGCATGTGAGTGGTCTAAGTGCTCTTTAGTCACGGTTAGGGCTACTGAAATTGTAAGCAGGTAGCAAAAAGTTTACTGTTTAGCATTTCAAGGATAATAATTGTTCCAAATGCTTTAAATAGCGCAGGAAATGTACTGTCACAAGCTTGACATTTTAATATTAATATCGATACTGAAACAGTGTCGCCACAAAGAATGCCTGAGCTGCAGGAGGAAGGGCAGCATTTTGATCAGATAAAGACAGGAAAGTTTCAAAGCCTTTCAGATAGGTTTTGAAAATGTCTTTATGAAAACTAGGCCAAAATTACCCTTCAGGACTGGACATTTTATGTCCAGTTTCAGGAGTATCCCTGTATAGGTAAAGTTGGAAACAGAAAGAGATGTTATTCTTTCATTTCTACCTTCCTTCCTTCCTTCCACCCCACCCTATTTGTAATTTGATGCAGATTTCCTCAAAAAGGTTAATATAAGCACAGGACTACAAAATACTTCAGATTCACTTGCTCGAAGGTTATGAGTGCATGTGGGTTCAAGGCAAGGGCCATGGGGAGGTATAGTTTTTGCTGTCCATTCTCAAGCTCTAATGTCTGGTTTTGGCTACAGGTTACTTTAGTAAAGAGAGGCCTTTCTTTTGTAAGGAAAAAGGAAGACTGACTTTCCTTGACTTTTTTTGTTTGTTTGTTTTTAGATAAGCAAGCTTGCTCTCCCCACATCTGTGTTTTCATTTGACTGTGTGCACAGTCCCTTGCTGTAAGCTCACCTCGGCTTGCCATGTGTGGTAAGATGAGGAGAATACAGCGTGTCACATGCACAATAAACTATGGCCTGCCTACAAGATGGAGCTCAGGAACTGTTGCCTCTTTGCATTCATAGTGTAACAAACTTCATCTTTATTTTGCATCCTCTTTGGGGGGAGACTGGTGAAAATGACTAATGATGCTTTGCAGACAGGCCAGCCAATGCCGCCCAGATGGGGAAAAAAATACTTCTGGTCTATTTCTCTGTGCTGTTGTAGGTAGTGATACCCCATTGCTGGTAAATCTTGATAGCTTTTGGCAAATATCTTCTTATGTAGGTGTTTTGGTAAGTCACTTAGATGGTAATTGGGCTGATAGGTACATTGCTTTCCAAAAATCCTTATCATGGACTATATAAAGCACATATTTGGCTGTGTGTGCCAACTTGATTCTAGCTGTTTAGCTATGCGTAAGATAGCTGAAGGAGTTTTCTTATTTGAGGACAGGAAGGAAAAGTTTGTCAGCCTCCTTTCTGAGAGTGTTTTGGTATTTGTGACTTCTTTTTTCCCCTCCAAAATATATGATGTACTTTCAGACTGGATCTTTTCAGATGTGATTAATAGTAACTTTTATCTTCAGAATGCAAATGCACTTTTAGCCTACTTTTACACTGTATAACATAAACTGCACAAACTGCTTACCAGACAAATTAAAAGGGTAGATATTTATTTAAAAACAAACTAAACAAAACCAAGGTACATTTTACCTTCTGAGATATGTATATATTCCTAGTTGTAGGTGCAGCAACCCATTTATGCCAAAATGGCACCATTCTGCTTTGCCAGGTTCAAGCAGCTCCCTTTAGTTGTGCATTACCCACTGTAATCAGGAGGAGAAATGGGACTAGAACCCTTGTAATGCCTTTGTGTCTCAGTGGTGGTACCCTGCACAGCAGCAACGCTGGCAGGGGAATGTTGGGGAATCCCTGATCCCGGTAGTTATCAGTGTTCCTGTCCAAAGGGTGCAATGACAGTACTTTTCATTACAAAATTCAAACCCTCTCCTGTTGCTGGACATAGACAAACTGAGCAGACTCCTGACCCCCAGGTGATGCCAGTGGTGTTATAGCCTGCCTGAGATTGAATTCATTAGGGACAATCTGACTTCCACGAAGGAGACCTGGACAAAATAGTAACTTGTGGAGGCTGTGCTGCTCATGGAATGATGCACAGCATGTTATAGGAATGGATGGAAAATGTCTTGGAAGTGTTCCAGTTTGTTCTTATTTCAATGTTTGTATGGGGAGCCTTTAGACCTACAAAGAGTGGAAGATAAATCTCCTATCTCTTAGATCCATTTTTAGCTGGTAAAGGAGACCTGGTTTTCTGGGCATCTATTCATCTGAATATCCAGACCTCTGTTATGAATAAAACAGAAGACTTTGGCCTGATACAGGATGGGTTGCTGTAGCAGATGTTTATATAGATCTATTTTACTACTCGTTGCTAACACCGAGATTTAGAAATGCAGCTTGATTTTTGATCTGCCCAGAAATACAACCTCAACTTGGAGTAATTATACCAAAACAAATTGCTTTTTTCCTTTTTTTTTTTTTTATATCCTCTACTTCCTCTATTTATTTGCCAATGTGTAAGTATGTGTATCAGCTACATCTAATGTCAGTGGTAGGATGTGGTGGGTTAGGAACTTTCCCACCCTACTATTGGAATTTACCAGACTAGCTCAAAGGGCTAGGAAGTAAGATGAAGCTATATTTACAGCAAAGCAAAATCTATAAGCATATATATATACACAATATATTTACAAGTATTTATAATTATATACAAAGAAATCCAAACTCCCTCCTGCATAAACAAAGCTGCCCAGAAGGGCTCAAAGCTTCCCTCTCTTTCTCCCTCTGCTTTCCCAGAGAGACAAACAAAACAAGCAGCAAAGCTTAAGCTGTTATGTGTTAGATGAGATTAGTGGAAAGATATTAGAGCAAAGTGAAGAGGAAGTGAATAGATCCAGCATCCCAGACCAGAGTGGGACAATTTGTTGGCATTTTGGCTTTTTATCCCTCCCTTTATACCAATGAATGATATAGACTTCATCATTAGATCATCAGTTGTGAAGTTAAAATAATTTCTCTCATTAAAATATCCCAATTAGCCTCAAACCAGCACATAGGATAATGGGTTTAATGAATCCTTTATTTGTTTGTTTGAAAAAATGCTCTAGTATACCTGCTCTTAGGGACACAGAAGTAAATTGTTAAGATAACATCAGTCTTCTGATTTTAGTGCCTGAACCTGCTCCTTTCATATTAATGGAACTAGGGTCAGACCTTTAAAGAAAAAGAAAAAAAAAAACCCTCCTAAATTACAACAGTAGTATTATAGAGCTGACCAAGTGAAATATATGAATGAAATATTATGAGCTACGACTAATCCTCAGCTAATTTTCACCGTGCATGGAATCCATGGAGCTGTGAGTGGCCAACATGTTATTGTACATCAGGGCCCTTTTAATCCATAGATTATTGACAGAGCGTATGGTAACTGCTCCATAGCATGCCACATACAACGTGCTTTTATCTGTGTCTGATTGTTTGAAACTACATCCACATGTGTCTCTGGGAGCATATGCATTCTTGTAAAAACTGTTTGCACTGTGGTGTTTGCTGGCAGTGTGATGTGTGGCCAGGATGTACACTAGATACTCCAATTATATATGCTGCACAATTTGCAGAATTTGTGAATTTGCATTTTAAAATACTTGTCATTTCTGGAAATACCCTGAGGTGTAACTGTCCACAACTTCCCTCTACTAAGTAATTATTAAATATTTGCTTTCAAAGCTGACTCATTAGCCAGCTGGGGAGTGAGATTCCCAGCTAGTGATTTAAAAACCTTTCAATCAGAACTGTGACCCAGAAAGATTTAACATTATTATTGTCCTGTTCATTAATGTGTGTGAAGTACTGGAGCCTGTTAACCAAATGCCTTGCTTCCCCAGTGCAGTTGATTACCCTGCCTTTTAGAAAAATTGATAGCTAGGAAAGGGAGCATACAAGACTAGAGAGCCTAGTGTACTTTAACCTGGAGGTGTTGCCCTGGCTTTCCTTCTTCAAGGAGAAATAAGTTGCTCATGCCTCTGGTTGGAGCTGGCTAATTGCATGTGAACCATTGGGAGTAGGGGTTCCAACCCTGGGAAAATAGACTGATGTTATACTTCCTGGGGGAACATTTCAGAGACTGAGGGGCTGGGTTTTAGTTTGAAAAAGAGGAGGCTGAGGGGAGACCTCATCACTGTCCACAGCTATGTGAAAGGATGTTGTGGAGAGGTTGGTGCTGGCCTCTGCTCACAGGTAAACAGTGATAGAAGATGAGGGAATGGCCTCGATCTGTGAATGGGTAGGTTTAAACTAGATACTAGGAAAAATTCACAGCAAGAGTGGTCAGGCATTGGAATGGGCTGCCCAGGGGAGGTGGTTGAGTCACCAACCCTGGATGTATTTAAAAGTTGTTTGGATGTGGTGTCTGGGGATATGGTTTAGGGTGCACTTTGTAGAGTATGGTTATTGGTTGGACTTGGTGATCCTGAGGAGCTTTTCCCACCTGAATGTTTCTGTGATTCTGTTATGGGCGTCCTGGGAGTCTTTCACCTGAAACTGACAGCTGGGGCATTACTTCCTGGTGTGCTGTTGAGGGACAGGGAACTGCCTGGAGTTGGATGACCAGATTTTAATTTTCCCTATCTGCCTCTGCTTGTGCTTTGGTGGTTTGATGAGGGTAATCAATGTATGCTTCCTGATGAGATTTGTGTGACAAAAGCACTAAATGGAAACGCATTTGTTATAAATGTAACTTACTACTGGAGGTATCCCACTAAGCTTTAGTGATAAATCCATTCCCCACCTTAAGCAAGTCTACTGAGGTCTGGGCACTTGACTTTCCCAGGGTCCCCTCACTATTCCTGGAAGTATTAAAGTGTTGCTGAAGATCATGGTTTAGTGTGACTTTGCAATGCTGGATAGTGATTTCACTTGGTGATCTTAAAAGGCTCTTCCAACCAGAAGGATTCTATGATGCTGTGAGATGGTGGAGGGAAGGCCTTTTGAGAAGCCCTTGGGTCAGGGAGGGCCCTGGGCTTGCCCCTGGCTGCAGGGCTCCTGTAGGCTGAACACTTCCTTTGCCCTGCTTGTCGTTCTGAACCTCAGCCCCACTACCTTTCCTGGAGCAATGGCATGTGGCCAGGTGCTCTCTGCTTCAAGACACGAGCAGCAGCAGCTCCTCACGAGGATTTTTCCACTGCTGCTTGCTACTGCAGGACCAGCTTTATCCCAAGAGTATGCACTTGTGGGTTGGTGAAGCTCGTGGTTTGTGGTTCAACTGAAGTGTGGGGTACAAAGAGTGATGAGGCTTGTGGGGGCTGCCTGCAAGCCTGCACAATTTCTGCTCTGTTTCAGAATACCTGGAAAATATTAGGGCAATTAGTTGCTATGCCTGGACTTTTGTTCACTGTGTGCACCTAACTTTGGGAAAATGCATGCTGTTGTAGCCCTTGCTGGAGGTTGTGTGGTGCAGAGCCTTGTTGGTTATGTTGGTTAATTGGTTTTCAATGCAATGGTCATTTTTACTTTGTGCTTTCTGGTGGCAATAGTGACCAGTGGCTATGGTCTGTGAACCAGCTAACAGAGAGCCCACCTCTGAAGAACAGTGACCCAAGAAAACAAGTCACTTGTCAGTGGGAGCCCAGTCACTCTGTGGAGGGCTTCACTCTTACTGGGAAAAATTTAGGGAGCTTGCATATGTAAAAAGATTGAAAGTCTGCTCAGCCTTTATGTAGGTTAAGTAAGATTTAAAAATGACATTTTTGGTGTGGTAATTGTTTTGTAGATGATTTACTATGTTTTCTTCACATTCACATAATTTCTCCTGCTTCTTTCCTGTCCATTTTAGGTCAATTGGTATCTCTGTCTTTGTCCTTGGATACATGTGCAGTTTTTTAATACTCACAATTCTCTAATATTGAATAATTTAAATAAGCAAGGTGACTTTGAAAAGACAGGAGGATAGCTTAGTGAATTTATTTTTAAAATAATGTTTAACATAAGGCATCTTTTGTAAAGTTAGCAGACATGCAGTGGGCAGCGTTCTAGTTGTGGCTGTTTCCAGAGAACTTGAGAGATTTGCTAGAAAAATCATCCTTCAGAGTGAAGTAATTTTTGCTTGTTTACATTATGAAAGGGAATAAACTGTTGCTGTTGGTGTTTGTGGGAATTCATCCATTCCTCAAACCTCATAGTAAATAGTAGTACTCCCCTGGCCATTTTTGAGATACTGAAGTGTGGAAGTGAAAAAAGAAACATGTTTCATTATTTAAACGTGTGCAAGTCCCTTTTTTTTTTCTTCCCTATTTTGTGCTCTGAAGGCTTTCTAAAAATTCCACTTTTGGATGGGCCTGAAACAGGAGAAGTTCAGCCTGGTTCATGGCTGAGTGTGCTGCTTCTCCTGCTTTGTTTTGAGTCCGCATCAACCCACTGGCATGATAGGGTAGAATATGCTGCAGAGTCACTCTCAGCTTTGCTTAATCTTGAGAAGTCAGGCTGGCAAGAGAGTGGAAAATGCTCTTCAACAGGAGGTTTGATGCTTAGAAAAGTCATGAGATGGAGCAGAGGACTGTGGCACGGGTAGTAAATTCTCACTCAGATGGGCATGGCCTTACTGTTGTCTCGTTCCTGTTGATGCCATAGTGCAGGGTGACAGAGGAGGAGCAGCAGGTCCTACCCAGGCAGGAAAGCTGTCTGCTTTTCCTGCTATACGTGTTCCTTTGGCTCTTTGGTGGGACCTGCCTATGTGTTGTGGCAGGCAGGTGCCTGGCAAGTTCAGTGAGAGCTCTTAGTGCTAGGACAGCTGGTGCTCATGGAGCTTGTTGGCTTAAAGAGCAGACAGATAATAATTTTACTCCCCCCATAAGAGTAAAATAAAATGCTCTGTTGAATTGATGAGAAACACAGCATTATATTAAAAAAGATACAGGAAAATACAGAACATCTGAATCCTTAACACCTACTACGTATACAGGATATATTAAAAACCCCCCAAAACCTTCCCCTAACCTGACTACACCACAAGCCCCAGTGTTCCCTTTCTCCCTCTCCATTCCCTCTACCACCATTAGGCCTGAACAGGCAAAAGCTGCCCAGGCCAAGTTAGTCAGGGCTCTGCAGGCCATGAACAGGCCTACAGCCCCATGGTGCCAGAGAGAGCAGGCAGGAGGGAGCAGAGGAGACAGAATTGGCTTTGCTGCCAGCTTATAAAGAGATAGCAGAATGATAGGATCAAATAACAAAATTACAATTTCCTGGGTCTACCTCCTGGACTGTCTAGTCCCTGGAGGATTTTTCAGCTCTATGGTTCTTCAAGCCTAAAACAGAGCCTTGCTGGAGTTCAAGTGAACTGTATAATTAGCATCCTTTTAGCTTCCATTTGCCTGTAATAGTACCAGGAGCCTGTTTCAGCTTTGCATAACTTACTAGAAAATAGATTTTTGGTTGCCTACATGTATTCCTTATGTAGAAGAGTGTGTGGTGTGGCTTTTTGTCTGGAGACAGCATGAACTGTATTTTCCAGACTGGCAAGTCTGAAGTCTGCATGAAAATGCTTTTCTCCCAAGTATCCTTTAGGCCAGCTAGGGAGAAGCAGTGGTTGGTGTGCAGGATGCTCACACCTGAGGTCAAGGCACAAGGCCTGATCTGGTTCCTACTGGGATCAAGGAGATTTTCAGTTAATTTTGTTAGTCGAACCAGCGAAGTGATTTGAGGAATCTCCCAGCCTGAAGGATGTGAGGTAGGAACGGATGGGAGGAACCCTATCTGATATGAGGGGAGCAGTAGGGTAGGAGAAGGAGTGTCCAATAAAATCAAATAATAAAACACACCCATAAAACCACAGGATCTTAAGTTTGAAAGAGTAGCTCTGTGCTTACATGCTTGGCATAACTTCCACTACTAATTGGTCTTCTTCCTTCAGGCTTCCTCCTGCCAGAGGTGGTCTGTGTGCCTGTTTTCTGCCTTCAGAGACACCCTGGTCTGCTCATTCCAGCAGTAGCAGAGGGACATAGCCAAGGGTGATAACAGGCTTCCTTGTAACAGTTATTGCTCTTGAGTGGATGTGCTTGGGTGGTTTTCCAGATCATAGACTTGAAGCAGTAAAGCATTAGAAATATTATAGGCTATGAAATAGATTGTTGGAGTATTTGGCTGTGCTAACTGCTGCTTTTAATAGAGTACAGATTTGAGATTCTTGGAATGGGAAGGATTGGATGCAAACTTGTGTTAATTTAGTTTTGTAAAAGGAAGTTCTTTCAAGCTTTGAAGGGGAAAAAAAAAAAAGACAACTGCCAGTCTCTTCCTTAAATCAAAGTTTTCTGCCTGAAATGGGAACAACGCAGCAGAACAGTTTAAGTAAACATGGCCATAACTGCTTATCTGAGGCACTGGCATCCTCCCTTATTGTGTTACTTTTTTGTGGTATCCTGGCGTCTCTCAGTCACTGATGTGTTTGTTCTCACAGCACCTCCTTCACAGGCATGTGCTTTTATGCCCATTTGATAATTGTCACCAAAGTTTGGGGCTTCATCTGAAGAGCTTGCTCTCAAAATGTAGGTTGTCTACACCTCTGTTGATGAGATTTTAGACTTGCTGTCTGAGAGATCTTTCCTGCTCCAGACCCCTCTTTATCTCTACCTTTGTTGTGACTTCCTCATTTATTATGGGGAAGGGGAAACAGAGGCAACTGTTCATGAGTCTTCTCAAGTTAACTCTTCATCACAGAGCAGGATGAAATCTAGACCAGAAACAATAAGTGATGATGCTGTTCAGTCATAGCCTATGTGGGGGTCAGTGAGTGTACTTATAAACACCAGGAGAGTTTCTGAGTGTATGTGAGGGAGTTGGGGCACTGTCCTCTAAGGTGAGTGCCTGGGTGTGGGATCATGTTTCTTCTACTGGGCTGAAAAAAATGCACCCTGTTGTGAGAAAGCCTTATTAATACCTGTCAGGACTTCCTGGGTTGGTTTTGCCTTTGTCTGTTAAAATACTGTAGACTCTCATTGAGTCTCTTACCCATGGAGTACTGCCACATGGAAGGAACTTCTGTGCATTTGAGTGCTTCCATGGTACCACTGCTTGACACTTCATTGTTAAAAATAATTGTTGGTTTAAGTTAATATTTTGCTCTTAAAACTGAGTTCTGAAAGGACTTTACTTTGTACATGGACAACAAAAAAATATTACAGTTACGGAATGCAGGGTAATAATTTATTTGATAGTCAAGTAAAATAAAAATTTCTGTGATGTCTAGTAGGTATTTCTGTATGTTCTGTAGCACTTTCTTTAATGGGAGATTAAGAAATGAGAAGTGAGACGAGCTTTTTGTTTTTTCATGGGAGTTGCTGTGTCTATACATTTGTGAGGCTCTAGTATATATTCTTCCTCTTTTTGGCTACATTATGAGGAATAAAGTCAACTAGAAAAGGAGAAAAAGATGACTGTGTCCCTTTCTGCCAGTTCTGTCATGCTTTAGACAAACATGGGAAGTGATCTCAGCCATATTTTTAGTCATGTTTTACAAAATGATATTTCCTGGTGAAATTGTCTTCAAAATGACAAAGCTAGTACAGATGTTGTACTTAACATACCAGTATGAAGTGTATTGCACTGCCAATGTCAATCTAGTACCTAAAGAGCTTCACAACTGCTGGAATCTGCTCTTCTTTCATAATGGGCTGCAACTTGTTTACTAATGCTTGAAAGCATGTACACATCAAATAAATCTCTGGTATTTGGGCCATAGTGTACCAGCATTATGCAAAGGGAAGATTAACCACACTGCATATTAAGCTACGATCCACTTTACTCTTGATTCCTAGCTAAACTAAATCATCCAAACCATCAAAGAACAAAATTAGTGAGAGGGTTCCTCAGACAACAGATTTATTTCCATGTTTGTTTGCATTATTGTTAAGAGAAGGGCAATCAGAAAAGCAAATCTCCTTGGGGCTCAGGGCTTTATAATTTCATCGTAAGACATGAAGTGAGCTCTTGGGTGTGGAAAAGCAGCAAACAGATGTATGTGCTGCATAGCTGCATTGTGTGGCGCCTATGGTGTTACTGCAACAGCTGAGAGGCAATACGCTTGCTGTGACTGCTGATGCTGTTAATAGATAGTCTTTAGCAAGTATTATCTTGGCAAATCTGACACAGAATTAATTTGCAACTGTGACTCAAAAGACTTTCCTAACATGAAGCATCTTTATTGCATACTATTTTAGCTGTTTACTGTTTTTACTCTGCTCTCTTTCAGTGAAAAGGTCAAGAAAAGCAGTAGCTCAGTGGCTGAATTTTTCAGAAGTGCTTTACAGCAGGGAAGGTGGGGAAAACCCTTAAAGTAGTGTCTTACTCAGTAAGTTAAGCCTTTTGTTCTTCACTTAATACCTTTTCCTGGTCTTTCTGTTGAATCTTATGTGTCAGATTAATGAAAGTGACTTTTAAGGTATCTTCAGGTAGGTGTGGAACTCTGCAGCTTTCCCCCTTCCCCAGTAGTGTGACCTTTGCCATATGGAGCCTGTCAGCCCACCTTGCCAGACATAGTAGTGTTGAGTCACAGTAGTTTCATAACATGACTGTCCACCTGCACTGAACTGTGGTTGTGTGCCATATTCAGGTTCAGAGAATTACAATATATATGTGCCTCTTTCATCTTCACTTTCCATGCACATCTGTGTGCGTGCACCCACACACTTCAAATATGCTTTCCCTTTTTCATTGCACTCTAAAAGCCACTAACTGCATTAATAAGATATTTTTGAAGTCTGAAACAGGAGCTTTGGGGTTTCCCTAAAGCAGTAAGATAGGTATATTTGTTATTGCTATTGCTATCACCATAAGGAGTTTAAGAGAACTGGATCTTTTGTGGTAACAGCACACAGGAGGATTTTATTGATGTAGCTAGAGCTTCAGCTGGTGCTGGTATCTTACTGTTGATTCACATTGAAGGTCAGAGCCTTAAGAAGTTACGTGCTGAATGTTCAAAATAAATTTATAGAATTGAATTAAATTAAGATGTCATATAAGTTTAACTAGGCTAAAAGGTGCTCAGTATTTCCAGCTGAGGCCAAAAGGACTTTCAGCTGGTCAGCAGT
Organism: Psilopogon haemacephalus; assembly: GCA_013396835.1. Lineage (NCBI taxonomy): Eukaryota > Metazoa > Chordata > Aves > Piciformes > Megalaimidae > Psilopogon > Psilopogon haemacephalus. The sequence goes on from VWZI01015226.1 coordinate 1,686,077, forward strand.
TGTTGTGATTGGGCCTGCTACTATGATTTTCTTGAACACCTGATAGTGTTGCATTTTTTTGCGGGTATGAGTTTCTTTGCACACATCTCTTCATGCTTCGTTTGCTGACTCTTCTGTTCTTCAAAACTGGCAGAATGACAGCAGGCAACTCCCTCATCCTTTTGTGTTAGGACTAATCCTTGGGGTTCTTTCCGATACGTCTCCAGAAATATGTATTCAGCCTAGGCTGAGTGCTGATATGATTTGTAATACTAAAATGTGGACAGTGCAGATCTCTTTCTGAGTATTTTCTGTGTCTGAAAAAGATACTGTTGTAGAGCTGTACCTGAAGAGTTCCAGAGTTTCAATCTTGCTGTCACATAAAAAATGTTTTAAAAATACAGATGTACTTTGTCACATGCCAAAGTACTTCACTGAACCTCTTCGTCTGCCTTTGTTTAGCATACTTGGAGCTCTACAAATTACAATTAGATGACCAGTCCGTTAGCAGGTTGTGGTGCTTTAGTGCTCTGGATTGTGTTTTTCTGCTTTGGCATGATAGACAGATTTTTACTTTGATTTTGGGTTATATCACTTAGTTTTACTTCAGTCTTTTTCTACTTAATTAAAATGTTGCAGTGATTGATAGTCACTGTCTTTGATACCTGTTTATAAGCATTTATTCCATTTTCAATTTACTGATTTTTGTCAGAAGAGAATGATATTATTTCTTTTGTCAATGAAAATGAGGCTGTAAATTACTGTAATTTTGGGATACATTTCTGGTATGAGCAAACAGTATTCCCTTGTTGAGTTTTCTGCTAAGGAAAAATGGGTTATGCATAATATATTTAGAAAATATATTCCTGTAAAGAGGAATGGCATCATGCAACTCCTGGAAACTAAAAGAATCTAAATGTATTTGTCTTCAAAGTATGCCTCAGGATCTTCAGTGTTGTTCCACCTGGTTCACTGAGGGGATGGGAAATAGTAAGATGCAGGTTCTGCTCCTGATGTTTTATTTATTTATTTGTTTTTACTCCACTTACGTTCGTGATGTGAATGGCTTGACTGTGCAGCTCAGTGCAGTCACCTACCAGGTTGTTCCCACAGCTGCCTTGCAACTGTAGCTAGTGTGGCCATGCTAGGTCCCTGTGCTGATGATACCCGCAGCTGCTGAGGACCAAAACGAAAGCCACACAGATGCGTGACTTCGTATTTTACTGACAAGTACAAAGGGATTTAGCAAATTTGCGACTCAAGTGTGAGCTGTGGGAGGAGGGAGGAGATGATATATTCTTCCCTGCTAAAATCATAGCGTTAACATTCTTGGCAGCATCACTGAGCTCCGCAGTAACTTCTGGTTTACATTTTCCAAATGCACCAAGCAGCATTTACTGTTTAATTCCAGGTTGTGTTACGCAACAGAATGCGATTGCCTCAGTCGAGCACATCTGCATTGCGAGAGTAAACTCTCCTGGGAAGCAAGCGCATCTTCGCAGAAGTCAGAGTGAGGCGTGGGCAGGGCATTGCTATTTTGGCAAGCAGAGGGAGCCAGCCTTGGAAAGCTGCCTCACCTTTCACTTTCCATGGAACTTACCCTTTCTCCTGGTTTCAGGCACCAGCTGCTGCCACTTGCTGCTTCTGTTGCTGGTGTGGGGCTGGGGATGCTTCAAGTGGCTAATTGAAGCATTAATCTGGGCTTTGGGACCCATGGTTGTTGCTAGCTGGCTGGCTTGTTTGTGATCCCTGAGCAGGATAGGCTGTTAGGGAGCAGTAAGGAATGCAATTAAAAAAACATCTGGTAGAGCTAAGAAAATGTTTTGGCTTATTAAAAAAATCCCCAAACCCACACCTCTTTGATAGTATCTTTGATAGGTAAGTCAGCAGCAGTTGCTGGCAGGTACAACATTTCTGTAGATTTTATACTGTTTCACGTTACTTTGTTCAAGCTGGAAGCAAAGTCAGACTCTTAATGTCTCAGTTCAGCTGAAGTTCTTCCTATCATCTTAAAAGCTTGGCTATCAACCCTCCTATGCCTCATACCAGTATACATTGCATTTTTTATGGCAGTGTTTAGCAAAGACTTTCCAGCAGCACTTATGACAATGTAATTGGACCTCTCTGATAGAAATTGCTCCCTCTTTAATGGGGGTCTCTAGATGCTTTCTAACAGGGCTTTCTTTCAAGTAGGCTGGGTGTGTGATTGTCTGGTCTTTAACGTGGGTGCACAGAATTTTGCCAGACACTATTCAAAGTAGTTATTCATGGCTTGCTGTTAAACTGCAAAGAGTGGTGTGAGTGAGATTCCCCAGGGGTCTCTCCTGGCTTTGGTATTACTCATTGTTTTCATTATTGAAATGATCGATGGAGCCGAGAGAGCATTTATTAAATTTACATAGGATGAGAAGCCTGAAGTTGAACTGCAGGCTCCTCAGGGGCCAGGATTAAAGTTCACAGCTACCCTGGTTAACTGGAAGAATTATTTTTTTGGGAAAAAAGTCAGGATGCAGACTTAGAAGTGCTGTAGGGGGATAGAAATATCCAGTTGAATGGCACAGGATAGGGAATGGCTGACTCGGTAGTGGTCCTACAAAAGGTCTGTGAGCTGGAGTGGACTGTGCTGGAGGCAGTTTGGCCTAGTTCAGTTGTATCATAGAATTGTAGAATGCACTGAATTGGTAGTGACCTCTGGAAGTCATCAGCCCAACCCACTTCAGTAAATGGGGACATCCCCACCTGATCTTGAATGTCTCCAGGGATGTGGCCTTCACCACCTCCCTGGGCAACCTGTTCCAGAAGAGGATGTTAAAAGTCACAAATTCCCAGACCACCAAAGCATGTCCTTGCTTTGTGGGGCTGGGCTGCCAGTGTGCTGCTGAGTGGGCAGCTTTGCCTTCCCACCCATGACTGCTTCAGCTCTGTCCCTGAAGTGGGCAACCCTGCAGCTCCATCATCAGCACCTGTGGGGAAGGAGCCTGAGCACAACTCCATCTGTGCAGAACAGTGTATCTGAGACTGAAAGGGGTCACAGACCTGAGACTGAGTGTCATATAGTGATACAAAGAACAAGACTTCCTCATCCCTGCTCCTCAAAAAAACACAACAACATTGTTCTTGGGTAGGTAAAGAAAAGGCACAAAATAACCCATTCACTCTACTCAGTATTGGAAATGACTCAACATCTAGTTTGGGGCACAACATAGTCAAGAGCCAGCTGGATGGTGTCCCTGGAGGAGGCGGTGAAAATGATCCAAGATTTGGAAAACATGACCTGGGAAAGATGAAAGAATTTGAATTGTTTTGTCTATAAAGGAGAAGTCCAGGAACAGACATGATAGTAGTGTTTAAGTATGTGGAAGGTTCCTACAGGGAGGCAGAGAGTAAGCTGTACTGCTGGGGTTAGGATGAAAAGAGATAGACTGAATTTGAAGGTGGCAAGACTTAGGTAAACAGTTAAGAAAGCTTTCAAGTGATGAATGTTGTGCCTTTGAAGAAGCCATGGAATCATTGTCACTGGGGGTTTGTGTAAAATAGACAAACCTCCTGCAGCAATGTTTTGGGCATTGGTTTGGGGAGGGAGGTGGAATGCATGCTTCTGAAGGTCATTTCTCAGGAAATAATGAAGATGTTTAAGGTTTGTTTTTAAATCTTTGGTGATCCTGTGAACTTAGGTAATCTCTAATAACCCCACAAATAACTCAGAAGATAGCGGCAATTCATTATTGCAACATATCAGTGGTAAATAGACAGCTGATTTATGCACCAAAAAAAAAGATGATGTTACCCTTCTGCTCTCTGTTCTGGCATTTAAAAAATATCTGTGAGTAAGCTAATTTTACTGGAACGTTTCAAAAGGCTGTTCCTGTAAATATATTACTCTATACAGAGATAGAGGAAGTGATGTTTGTTGGCTCTGCTTATTGAAGCATTGTGCAAACACAATCAGTACCTGCTGACAGATAGCGTGGCCGTAGTAAAGCCAGCACTGCCCATGAGGCACGGGAGTTTTACACCAGAGTATGAGCTTGTGTGTTCAGCTGACATGTTTGTGCACTGACATGTGTGCTGCTTTTATGTGAAGTTGGGGAGCAGGCTGAGAAGAACAAAGCTTTAATTACCTCATTGCTATCTGTATACATGAGTTATTCTTCTCTGCTGTCTCATTACATTAAGTGCATGAGGCAGCAACTAAAGAACAAACCTCAGACTTGCCCCACACTCTTTTAGGCAAAAAGCATTTCAGCAGCTTCCAAGGCCTCTGTTGTTATGTCTTCCCATGTGTCTGCTGTTCAGTGTATGGGGATGCCAGAGAGGGGGAAAAGGAGAGGTTCCTTCCCATAGTGTAACCTCCTTTCTTGAGGCATGGCATGTGTTGTTTCCATGGATACTTCCCTTCTTCTTCTGCTCTTTCTGGAGTATCACTTTCATAACTTCCCAAGATTTTGTGGGCCCCCTGGAGCCTTCTAGTACAGGTTCTGTTATGGAACAAAAAGGTGGGTTTTGTTTTGAAGCACAGATTCCTCTGCCTTTGTTGCACAGGGCAGGGAAGACGAAGTCTGTGTTGCTGTAGCTGTGGGAACAACATGGGTGGTTGGAGGTACTACAGGTTGCCTGTAGAAGGTGGTAGGTAGGGCCAGGCAGTTTGGGTCCAGTGAGAGCATCCAAGCTCCTTGTCTTTTGCTTGGTTCATGGCTTGACAGCTGTAAGGCTGTGTTTCGTCACTGTCATCGTCAGCCTAGGAGCACTGGCGGAAGATGGTGCAGAGTCACCATGTGCCCAGCGTGGATTTAGCAAGGCTTAGCATAATCCTGGCAGGATCCGCACTAACCCGGAGCGATCAGACATTACCACGCATTCATGTTCCTGCCCCTGCGGCTCTGGCCACGCAGCGCTGTGCTTATGCCAAGAAACCTGCTGCTGAGCCGGGGCCGGTGCTTTTGCCTCTGAAAGGACTGCCCTGAGCACTCAAGAGCTGCTGACCATTACTTCTTTGCAAAGACTTCCTCCTTCTAGTCCTCTCTCCTGCTGGTCTGTGTCCTGATCCAGAATGCTGGTGAAATGAGGGCCTACGTTCACATGTGCACTCATGTATGTATGTTTAATCTTCTTGCCTTTTGAAATGCTGGTCTGTCCTTGGATATCTGCCAGGCATCAGCAAAACAACATTCTTCTTCATGATCTTGATCATCCCATTGCAGGAGAAACAAATCAGCATTGCTCCTCTGGAGGGTTCTTCAGGGGAATTTCAATCCCTGATTTCAGTTGTGGCTGAAAAGGAGCAAGCAGGGAAATTTGATTATAATAATCAGCTTCTAAATCTTGTTCTACATTTACTCTTTTTAGTTACCATCTTTAAGAGAATGCTTTCAGTACTTGAAATAATGTGCTACTTTTTTTTTTTTTTTTTTTTTTTTACTTATACTATGTTATATTTCTACAGATGTTCCACCAGGAACCTGATCCACCATAGGTGTCTGTAGGCCTCTAATGATTCTGGCTTTTGCTTTAATCAGTGATGTGTTTTCTGTTGACTGTTTACTGGGTTACATTTTTTGCACGTGACTTGTGTCAGCTGCATCCACGTGAAAATAAATGTTCAGCAAAAATGCACAGAAATGAGGTTTTGAAACATTTCTCTGATGTAACTAAATGCTTCCTTAAATAGGAGCTGGGAAATAGGAAGGAAAAAAAGAAAACAAATGCCAGTTTTAAATGAAAATTAAGCCATTTTAAAAAGGAACAGTTAATTGTAGTTATTAAGCCTTTTTTTTCCCCCTTTTTCTCCCAATAGCTTAGATAAGAGTTTTGGGAGTCAGAGATCCTGATCTCTTGCACATTACTTCCATTAAGAATTTTTTTTTAACTCCTCTTTTCTCACTTCTACAACCTCCAGTTCCTTTCTGATGTTTGAATGAGGTGTTTTACACAGCATGCTCAATGCACTGGTATGCTGAAGACACTTGCAGAAGAGATTTTTATTGCAAGCTGATGTAAGATGTCAGTCAGTCCTGGTTTAAGGAGTGTAGTGAGTAACCACTAGCAGTTCCTAGGCTTGATTGTCTTGAAGACTTCATCATCAAACACGCCCTTCTCTAAATATTACTTAAAAAACCCAAACTGATTTCAGACAGTTTCACTAGGTACAGTATTTGAACACAACCTACTTTAAGTTGTCTTACTTGGTGTGTGAGAGAGAAGTGACTTATATATTAGTCTGTATGCAGAAGGTGGTGACTCAGCTCCACTGTGCCCAGAGGGAGAGGAGAGAACTGGACAGCAGGATGAAGAACAGAGTTTGGGGCTTTGCTGTTGTGTGCCCAGTCACATTCTTGAATCTTGCAACAGTGACTCTGTCTTTCAGATTCATCCAGTTGTAAAGAGGCAAGTGAGACTGAGTGCTGTTGAGAAATTTTAGGAGTACATGCTACATGGTCTCTCCCAGGAAAAGGCAAGTGAAACAGTTCTTTACTGTTTCATGCCACTATACCATCAGAACTGCAGTGCTGGCTGTTGGTCCCGTGGAGGACAGCAAGCTCAAGGCACATATGGATCAAGTATGATAACACTGATCTTCTGTGGAGTCTGGCAGTTTTCTTTTTGAGGAGCTTTACAAATATAAGCTGAAAGATACTAGACAAAGCAATTTTCTTTCTGTAGCATGTGTGTGAGGCCAGTTCTTGGAAACTGGTGAAGGACTCAAGGATGTGGTGCTGAGATAAATCTTCTGAGATGTCCATGGGCAGAGGGATCAGGTGATTCTCTTTTTCCAGCTCTCTTAGCCATGACTTCTTTTGCTGCTGCACGTGCTTGCTGGCATTGATTCTGGTCACAGTTCACTCGGGAAGAAGTTACTGCTTTTGGCATGTGCTGTGCTAGTTAACTCTTAGCAACATGAGCTCTGCCCTCTATCACACCTTCCCTTTCTGCGCTCCTAGCTCAGCATTCATCCCTGGCCACCTTTGATGCAAGGTGTCACCCTGGACTAGCTGTGTCTTCTGTGTGCCTTAAGTTAGATGAGTGTGTCTGATTTCTTTTTGAAAGCAGATGTGCACAAGTGTGTATATTGCTGGGGGACTGTGGTCAGGAGACATAGGAATGTGTTCACAGAACTATTAATAATGATTTGTTGTTGATTCATCGCAGTTTAGCAACATGCATGCTGAGGGCCTGTGAGCATCTTGATAGGAGTTTTGTAGGTGCAGCACTTTCTCCAGGCTTAGGAAAAGGGAGTCTTGACTGAGCCTGCCTCTGAATTCGATCACAATTTGTTGCCAGTTGTCTTTGGGTTAGTTGGCACCCATGAAAATTGTGCAATGCACTTCAGAAATCACCTGCAGAATATGTAAAAGCACTCACATCAGCAGTTCAGAGAAAATGAAAGAGCCACAGAGTGTGAAAACCCTCAGTAAAATGAGTATAAGGGTGGTTCTGCATGGCTAGGCTCTTCAAGGGGTAATGGGAAGATTAAACTGAAAAAAAAGTTGTGCATCAGCTTCTGTGAATCTTGTGTATACTTCATTTTTTGTTGAACAAATTGCTGGTGAAAGTTTATTTATCTGCAACGGGGAGGCCAACGCAGTGATTTGTGGGTGCAGAGTGATGCAGTGCTGCTGCAGCCAGCAAATAGTGGCCAGGATGGGGTTCATTCTGGGGGCATCAGAAACCTGGACTGCAGGCAGCTAAGAGGGACCTTCTGTGAATGAGTCGAGAAAGCAGTTCTTCCTCAGGCAAGCCAGAAAATGGAAGTAGCAGCTAGAAAAGCTTCTAGACGAGATTAAACCCGACAGGAAATGAAAACGATCTTCACTGTTTTTCTTACAGGCTGACCGCCCTCTCCCTTTGCTGATGCTCACAATGTCCGTAGGGGAGCAAGCAGTTTCTCCACCTACTTTTTGGAAGGCGCATGGTTGGGTTAGAGAAGTGCATGAGCAAAGTGCCGAGCCAAGCTCTGCTGTCAGTCAGGCTGCATGAGCCTTGGCTCCGGGTCCAGCTTTATTTTAGATGCACAGTTACTGTCATTATCTCCATAAAGCTGCGTTTGAAAGCAAGGACGTGTGTAAAGAAGGAAAGTACGACTCCCTCTTCTCTCTCTTTCTGCCTGTTAATCTGTTACAACAGATCTGTTGCCGTGCAGTGTATTAGCCTCAGCAACTGCTCTTCCTCAGCGTACCTGCCAACTTCTGAAATCTATTATTAAGGGCATTTGGAGTAGGGGGAGTAGGACATACCTTCTAACTTGACTGATATACTTGCACATAACTTGCTTATTTTGGCAGGAGAGATCAAGGAGGGGGAGGAAAAAAAAATATATATATATCTATCTCTGCAATATAAGGACTGTAACTCCCAATTAAACCAGTTGCTGTGTGTGTGGCTAAAGCAGATTCACTTAGATTTATGCTGGTCATGGTATGAGCTGCACTAAAAGAATAGGGAAGAAGTCAGCTTTCATGCCCCTTAAATGCAGACCTTTGCCAAGGTTTGTTTCTTAGAAATTAGATGAACCTGATGAAGCAGAATCTTCTGTCTAAAAATAGAACTTTTTACTTTCCATCTTGCCCCTCACAGGCAGGGTATAATTTTACCTTGGCTAAGAAGTGAGATGAAAGGTGATTTGAGCTTTGCCTTACGCTTCCTCTGAGGTTGTGACAGAGGGCCCTCGTCTTTCCTGACCAATTTGAAAGTGCTGTGAGTAGGGATCCTGACAGCACAGAACTGCCACTGGAGGTCATTTATATGGTCAGGGCAGCTGCTGCATTTTGCAGGTAATGTGGCCTTGTGTATGACTGTTTGGTTTCTGCTACCCAAGAACATTGTGCTTGGTAAATGTTCTGCTCTCACAACAACACAGGACTTGCAATCCTGAACTAAAAGATGGACCTTTAGACATGACTTTTACAAAGCCGTCTGAGCTGCAAGTAGACAGCTCTGCAAATAGCTACCCTTGTGGCTTCTTGGGACGTGTATGAACTCTGTGGCTGCCTCCTGGCTCTGCCAGGTCCATGCTGGGAAGGCAGAAAGGGACATTGGGGGAGCTTCTATGCTGCAGCCTCATTGCTCATCAGGAAAGCAAAGTCTGACTAGCAGGAAGGGACAAGCTGGCTGCCAGCCAGGTTGAATGCCATGATCCCAGTGACAGCTTCCTTCCCCCGTTCCCTTCCTCCCCACCCCACTGCCTGAGTGGTTTGGAGGGTGGTGTCCCAGTGCACTCATCAGGGTCTGTGTGTTGAAAGGGGTGGGGGGTGAGGCTGTCAGTTTGCTTCTGTGTTTTTTTTTCACACGTGGATCTGTCCGCACCTGTTTACCTGCTACTTTTCTGTAGCCTCTTTTAGTGGTGTTCTTTGATTCATGGGATCACAAGTGTTGTACGAGGTGGCACATGGCAGCTTGGCATGACAGTTTCATAAGAGTAAAGGAGTCTTGTGTCCTGCAGGGTTGTTTCAGTAAAGAAGTGTCCCATCTGCTGCTTCTTATCACCCTTTTTATCTGTGCTGCTGACTCATGCAGTGTGGTCCCCGTTGCAGTCACCTCACACTTTCAGTTACCTTTACTATGACTCACACTTGTTTTTTCACTCAGCAAGTGTCAAGCCCTAAACAGCCTGGCCTTGTCCCTCTGTCATGTGTCTGTCCTGTCCCACCCTTTAAGTCTTGCCCTTCTGTCATAATCTTGTGCTTCCCTTCAAGTAAACCAGCCATAACTAAGTATTAAGATGCATAATTTTGTCTTTTGTAGCATCTCTTCACTGTGCAGCTGAGGCTAGTGAGATGGCCAGGCTTGTCCTAAAATATTTTGGTTCCTTTTATTTGCTTTCACAAATGTATGTGATGGAGAATTTTATTTTCTTCTCTTTTATAAACTTTTTTTCTTTAATGTTTTGGTGTAAAAGGTTGAGTTGGGACATGCATCTTTTATATCTTGATATGTAGTATATGCACACAGATCCAAAGCCTCTTGACTTTCAGTTAGCTGCATGTTGGGTTAATGAAACCACAACTAGAGAAAACTTGTGCTGAGGCTTCCCTTTCTTGCTTCAGGTGAGGGGATTTTTGACAGTGATTTCATTGTAGACAAATTTGTGTCCTTTTGGCCCTCTTCAGTACTTACATCCCTAAATCCTTTTCCAGGAGAGCCTGGTATATGCTCCACAGAGGGCAGATGACTGACAGGGGTTGTTGTGCAGTTAAAACTGATGCTGTCTTCTGTATCTTACTGTCCTGAGCCCTTAGTCAAGTCCAACTTTGCTAAAACTGACAGTCTGTTTAAAATCTGTTTGCCTTGAATAAATCTTGTAGAATTTGGCTTGTATCTTGCTGTTGTAACTGCTTTGATCCCATAGAAATTGGCCTAGAAACAAAGGACAGAAACTCTAGGGAATTCCCTAAAGTTTTAGAACAGGAAGTGGGGTAATAGCAATTTTTTTCTAAAATTGGGGTGCACACAGATGATGAGAACACACATCGGTGTCTCATAGATGTTTGTAGAAAACACTCTTTGATGTTAAATGTGTAATGTCTTTTTAGACCCAGCTGCTTTTAAGCATTTTCCAGCAGCTAAGTGTATTATAGATTTATCTGTGCCCCTGGTTGTAGCCTTTGAAACAGCACTAGCCTGATCAAGCATGCTCTTCAGTCCTATCTCGAGTATCAGAGAAAAGTCATATCTGTACTTGATCTACAAGGGTTCATGTTGGTTAGAGACTTAGTAGGTCCTTCCCGTGGAAGGCTTTGACCATGTTTCAGCCTTTCCCTCGTGGTATGTCTGCTCAACAATGCCTTGAATGATCTGGGCCCTTTGCTGCTAACAATTCAGCCTGAAATATCAGAGGATATGTGATAAGTGCGGAAGCTTTACCTTTCCAAGGTTGTAAGACTGATGAGCTGTTGGCTTTGGTCACTTATCAGGGTCTGTTATATATTCTCCTCTTTCTCCTTCCAGTTTAGCTTAAAATCTTCATGGTTCTGTGACTTTATTGTTGCTGGTAGCGTGCTGCCAAGCTTTTTCCCCTCTGAGGTTTAAATAGATGGGGCAAATCATGATTGTAAGTAAAATGCTCCATGGTTTCTGAGAAGCATCTTGTTTTCTTGTAAGCCTAAGGTAACATGCTCCGTAACTTCAAACCACAAGTGTATGGTCCTTCCTGAGTAGGAAGCTCATTGAATTCCTTAACCCTTGGGGGGTTTACCTCTATGAGAACATGACCACAGATGTGTATATACTTAGTACTGTCCCTGACTTGCTGCAGGTGGTGGTGTACATCATGGGCACACAACAAAGCATCATAGCTTCAGTTGGAAGAAACCTTTAAGATTATCAAGTCCAGTTGATAACCCAGCAGTGCCAAGTCACCAGTAAACTGTGTCCCTCAGCACCTCACCTGCATGACTTCTAAATCTCCCCAGCTATAGTGACTCCATCATTTCCCTGAGAAGCCTGTTCCAGGGCTTGACAACCTTTTCAGTGAAGTGAGACATAATGCAAAGGAGATGGTGCTTATCGATGGAGATCTGTTTGCCTCACAGTCATGCACTTCGGGTGCACCCTTGGGAAGACCACCATCTGTAGAGACTTCTCCATTTTCTGGTTTCACTTGAGGCATGAGGGAAGAAGCATGAGTGTGTGGGCATCTGGCGTTGTGCTCAGCTGCTGGTTGCTCCTGGGTGGCTCTTGCCTCAGCAAGGGCAAGGCAGTGCATCTGCTGCCTCAGGACACTGGACAGGACCTGTACAGGCTTAGGTTTACTCTGTGGCTCATTTTACCCATATGCAAAATAGGTGTGTAATGAAACCTGCCTTAGTTGTGGAATTGAGGCTTAATTAATTAATTAATTGATGTTCGCTAAATGCCTTGAGGTCCGAGAATCACTGCATATGCCCCAGAGCAGAAGCACTTTGAGGCTGCAGAACCATCTCCTCTGCCATGATTAGGTTCCCCAACAGGAGAGGCTCTGGCCCCTCCCTTCCTTTTCTACTCTTCTGGGTTTTGGTTTTTTTCTTTTCTTTTTGGATGAAGCAGTGCTGCTCTGTGTATTAATTCTATGGCTTGGCTCCCTCTGACTTCTGCCTAAATGAAAAAAATAAATAAATACACTGATGCGCTTAATGCAGTCAGCACGTAGGGCATTTGCCAAAAGAATTTCACAAAGCAGCAGAGCTGGGTTGCCAAATGTCATGTCTTTTAGATAAAGCATTCTTCAGGAAGCAAAGTTGCACAGGGGATAGAGGAAAAAAAAAAAGAAGAAAATGTTACAAAAACTCTTCACTGCAGTAAGAAATATTTTCTTCCCCCACAGGGAGAATGTCTGGGCCATGTCATGGTACGATCAAGGGAGTCTATTTTTATTTAATCTTAAAGGCCCCTTTCTCATTTCTTTCTGCACTCCCCCTCCCAAAGAGTAACTCTTTACTATGCTGATTGGAAGGGACTCAGTTTAGATTAACATTGAATAGCAGGCTTGTGGGATGGTCATCTTATATGTGAAAATATTTGCCAGTGGATTTTGGGTGGAGAGAAGGCTGTCTAAACAGCATCGTTGCCAGAATGTTTGTTAGTTTAATATGATTAATGATTGAGGACAGCTAACAGAGGTGGTGGTTTGGTTTTTCACTTGTTTGTTTGAAATGCTGGGAGTGTGCGGGAAGCAACAAAAGTGTTGGTGTTGTAAATGCACACGAATGTGTTTTTATAGCAAGGTCTTACTGGCATAGTTTATATGTTTAGGTGTGTCTAAGTTTAGATGTCAGCTTTTTGGGCAGCAGCAGTAGTGGTTGGACCCTGGCTCTCCCCTGACAGGTGGAGTTTGCTACAGATTAGCTTTGCTGAGAGAGGTTTGCTATCAAACCCTACTTGAAGCACAGCCCATGATTTGCCATCAGTTTGCAGGAGCTGAGGTAGATGTATCCTAAAATGAGGCAACCCTGCCACACGTACCCTGTGGGTGAAGGGTGCTGGCGAGTGGTTAGGTGTGACTGTGCAGGAGGCTGGATCAGGTATTTTGGGTGTCAGTGTTGTGGCCTGTGGGCTGCAGACTGGGTTTGGGTGTCCCAGATAGCTGGTCTGAGCAGCAGGCAGGGCTCTGCCCAGTTTCAGGGCCCTGCAAGGTTTCCTGATGGAAGCTGGCTGCTGCTGCTCAGCTCACCCAGCTGCTCTTTGGTAAAGCCATGGGAGGATGAGTTTTGGAAATCACTCATAACATTGCTTCTGTTTATCCATGTACTCCAAGTTCCTATCTTAGGGCGGTTCTTGCAGCTCCAGAGGCCAGAATTCTTTCCTCTAAATCAAAGCTTTGTTTTTGGCAGCATGTTGTCTGTAAGTGTTGACCCTGGTGTTCTCAATGCTGTGCACTAACCAGTTGACTTTTTAAGCCTGGCTGTGCCCTTAAAGTGTAAACGTGGCTCATTGAACTGGTATCAATAATGGAGAATTGGAGCGATGCTGAAGTTTACGAAATAGTGCTGAAATTGATTTCTTGAACTTCACCCCTCTACAGTGTTTTAGCTCCTGGGAGTATTTAATCTAATAGCATAACATGAGATGATTTAGGCAATAACACAGCCTCACAGCTCAGTCCTCACAAACTATAGCTTCAAACTTGACAGAATACAAATTTTAAGCTACATATAGTAGTGTTTCTAACTGTATCTGTTACAATCAATTCGAACTTCCATCAGGGTTACTACATAGCACCGCAGAATAATTAACACAGTATGCATTAGCAGTATGTTCATTTGTCCTATATTTTGTCAAGAAGAAATCACCACCTGTAGTCTGAATAGTAGCAAGGGCTTCTGCTTTTGAATTCTTAATGCCTGTATCAGAACAACCCTATCTCTGGCAATCACTATTTTTGGAGTTGGTAGGATTAAATAGATTTAAAATGTTGTGGAAAAAAAAAAATTCTTTTGTTCTTCTTCAGTTTTCCAAGAGGGAAATGTGAATCCTCTGTGGTGAAAAGCCCACACCTATGCATATGATATCAGCGGGAAGTCCTCACCACACAGTTAGTTGTGACCAGCGTTGGTGTTTCTTTGAGTTTTGCTGTGTTAGAAATAGGGACTCTCTAATCATACTTTTTCTTCCTTCTTATAATTACACAATTTTGAGGTTCTGCTTCCCTCTTTGGGTTACAACCACTGAAATTTTCATTGCTGCTGGTGTATGTCCTTACCCATGTCTTGTCTTGTGTGTTAAGCTAATAGCAAGGAAGCAAAACCAATTTAGAGGCAGGGGCTCAGTCTTTGGTGTACATTATGTCTTTAAATTTAGAGTTCAAATGTAGTAATGTAATTCCCAGATCAGAAGAAAACCATTCTCAGCAGTAGTGTCTAGTTATGTATTTGTTTGACCAATGCAACGAGGCTGTAAATCAATGTGGTATGTATTATATAAACATCATTGGAGATTAATTTCAGAATCAATGTCACATAGTCCTCAGAATATATGCACGTGGATACGTTATTTGCACGAAGAAAGAAAAGATGATAGGGATCCCTTCCATTTATACTTAAGCACGGATGGCATGGTGATGAGCATGGGAAGAGCCTGGGTCGGTCAGACTTGCACTAACATAAATTCCCTATGTGCCCTTTCTCTCTCTGTTTCCTCTCAGTCTCTCCTAGAGGTTCTTCCCTTCTTTATTTTTCATTGCAGCTTTATTTCTCTTCTCAGCATTCTGCTTACATTGTCAATATAGCAGTGTTTGCTCAGCTCAGGCCAGGAGAGCTATTCGATTTTGCAGCTGACATTTATTTACAGGGTCACCTTTTAGTCTCTGTGTTAGATTGCCGTTGCTTACGAACAATGCCTGGCAAGCAATCTAACCTACCAGCTAATAGATCTCAGAGAAAGGCCTCTCTTTCTCTCAGCTCGTAGTAAAAGGCAGATGGGGGCATACACTGGGCTTTAGGTTATCATTGCTTCTGGAGCTTACATCACATTATTTGAGACATAAGACACCTCTGAGAGTGCATCTGGCTGAAAATTTTCTCGTAATCTACTACTGTTACTGAAGTGTGACCTTAGCTACAGTGAGGATGGTTTTGAGTAGATGGCTTTCAGCAACCTAATCTGGTGAAAGATGTCCCCACCCATGGCAAGGGAGAGGCCAGAACAGATGATCGTTACATGTCTCTTCCAACCCAGTCTCTTCTGTGAGTCTGTGGATCTCTAAGATTGATACTTTTCTTCAGTTCAAGGTTCTGCTTTGCATATTCTCAGCAGTTACTTCTTTACTACTAGGAGCAGAGGGTACTGTGTCTTTGAATGTTTTGACACTTACTGCTTCAGTTCTTGAGTCACGACTTATGTAAGTCTCTTGAGTAGGTTTCAGGTTGCTATTTAGAGGTGATGATATGCCTCTTGTGGAGATACCATGAAGGCAAGGAGCTTTAGGCATCAATTTTCTTGCTTTCTTTGTCCTTTTGTAGTGGTTTTTGATACCATTTTGTTTGAGTAGCCATGAAGGGGGAAAGGGGAAAAAGTGGGTTCTTGGAAAATGTGTGTCCTTAAGTATAGCTGTAGGCACATAAATAGTTCCATGCAGATTTGAAATGTTGCAGGCTATCAGAGTGACTAAAAGAGAACAGGAAAGTCACTAGGTACCTCTGAGTGAGTGTCCCTTTAAATATGAGGCCGTTGCTGTTAAGGTACTCAAATGGGAATGCAGGAAGGGTTAAGTCCCAATGTTCAGGTGTGAATACTTTGTAAGGAGGGGACGACTTGGGAGCTAAGAAACAGATAATACTGTGGCTTGTGGGAAAGCATCAGATATTAAAAAGTATTTGCTCTAGGCTTAAATATTTTCAGCTTTTGAGAAATACTAACTTCCTGCACCATTTTATTTGACTTTTTGTTGGAATCTTCAGGCTTCCCCTTCTTTACAGCTCTGCAAGCTAGAAACTTTATGGAAGAGAACAAGAGAGAGTGACTGTGACTCAGATTGTCACATTATGAAGAATGTGGTGGAAAGGACAGGGAGCAGATAAGTAGTAAGATGATCAGGAAGTTATTTTCTTTGTCTCTCAAAGAAAACTGGCTCCACACCTACTTGAAATCTTGTGAGATTTGCTAAAAATCTGAGGAATTGGTAGGAGAAGTCCAGGGTGAAAGTAGCAGTTAACTCCAGATTGTTTTGTCTCTCTCAGCTTTCATATTTCTAAACTTATTTCCATTAAGACACTTGTTGTTAAAATTGTAAAATATATTTAGAGCCTTCATAAGGTTTCTTAAAATTGTCTGCAGTAAAAAGAGTAGGGCTGTGTTCTTGATGCTGTTTTTAAAGATAATTTACAGTGTGTAAACAGTCTGCATGTATTCATTAGAAGGACGGAACACTTCTCACTGTGAGCATTTTCCTTTGTTCAGTTGCTTTCATGTCAAATAGAAATGCAGGTTTGGGACATCCTGTGACTTTCTCCTGATATTTTGTGCTTATTGTGCACCTGTAGGATACTTGTTTGATTTGTGAGTGAAAGAGTGTGCATGGTTGTAGGAGGAGTTCTACTCAGCCTTCTAAAGACTTGGTAATGTACAAAACTGATCTTTAACGTATAGCTTCATTCAGTTCACTGTGACAAGAACATTGCTCTGTGGTCCTACGAGAATAATTTTTTTGGTAGTGATCATTGCTTGCCTTGCTACAAATATGCTGAGTGGGTTTTTCAGGGAGGAGATTTACTGCTTGCTTTAGCAAGTTCTGCTAGCAGTATTTGACTTAATTTTGCTTTCTGCTTGTAATCACACATTACTTCTATTTAGTAAAGTCTTTAGAGCTTCTCAGTTCATTATCAACTCTCAGAACATAATTTTAGGAATAATGCATATCCTGACTGGTCATAACGAGGCTGAAATTCCATCTTGGGCTTTTGGTGTCATCACAGAACCCGGATGGAATTTCAGCTTTAATTTATGTACTATGTGGGATACATTATTTATTACTTTGCATTAGAAAATGATTAATCTCTGCTTGTGTTGCAAGGCTGTTCCACTGCTCTGACACCCCAGGAAGTGCTGAGGCATTGTTGGACTTCTTGTGCCGCTTACAGCTTTATGAAGCTGCCAGAAAGACCACTGCATTATTCAAAAACCGCTAGAGGTGGTGAAAATCTACAAAGCTACTATGAGACTTTTCCTAACTAGTAGAAATACTGCTAGACTTTAATTTACCAAACCTGAACATTTCCTTACCTTATGTCCCTTTCACGGATTTAATTTCACCTAAAGCTGTGACCAGGCAAAGGTTTTGAGGACCCTGGTTCAAACCGAAGCTGCAGTGGTCCAGTACAAGCTGATGGAAAACTGCTGTAAAATTAACTGAGTCTTTTAATTTTCATTACTGTATCTTTTTCATGTGTTTTGCTCTGGTAAGATTCCATTTTTATGATCATTTTCAAGGAAGTCAGTAATGAAGTTCTGATTATGTTTTTTACTAGTACTGTGTAGCTAGTCCACAACTGTGGCTTTGATGGATTTGAGTCCCAGCATTCCTTCACATCGAGTTTTAATCAGGCCTTAGCTTTTCTACAGGAACTAAGACTTCATCTGTTTTTGTTCCACAGCTGGTGGACAAGTGTTTGAATAGATACCTAAGAGTACCAACCACTCCCCAGGCAGCTGTTATCAAGTAACATAACTAATCCATGCTTCTTCATAGAAAGAATGTGTGATTTGGAGTAGGGGGTTTCCAGCTTTGTATTTGCAGTGCTGGTGCCCTGGTTTGGTTTATTTAAAAAAAAAAAAAAAAAAGGAAAAAAACCAAACCAGACCCACACTAAACAACAAAACACCCAAACTCTAAAGGTTTGTAGGAATTCTAATTAATAAGCCCTAGCAAAATGTCTCCAAAGTACTCGAGCACTATGGCACTATGAGATTTGAAGAACTGGATACTTGTAGGAGATGAAACAGATACAAATACTTTAAGAAGTCACTGATGTAAATTAAGTGAATGCTTTACACTAGTACAAAAGTATTATAAAAATTTAAATGCTCCCACTTTCTAAGGTGGCATTTTTATCTAAGGCTCTGATGACATATAAACCACTCAAGTTTCAGTCTTGGGGGTTATATTGTCACCACAAGCTCTGACTAATAGCACAGGAAAGTCTTAAAATTGACAGTTGGATGTAGTATGAGTCTAAATGACTCTTTGTTGTTGTTTTATTATTGTCATGTGTTTAAGAAAAAGAGAAAGCCGCAGTGTCTGCTCACTAATTGGACCTAGTGAGGAAATTTTATTCTGGATTTAATTTGGATGACCATATTATAAATCAGAGATGTGGAATCTGAAACCAAGTGACAAAGCAGATAATTCTTGAGGTGTAAGAATCTTGAAGCTGATGTAGAGAAGGATGTGCAGAACATGCCGGGAGCTCTCCCCCACGCAAAATTACAATGATTGTCATTTTTGCAGGGAACACCATAGAAATCAGAATCGGAGACATCCACCTCTCCTCAGTTTGAGAGCTCAAGAGATGGCTGCAGTTTCTATGCAGAGTTTCAGGCTGCTAGAGCTGTATAAATAAAGTGCTGATGCTGTGCAGATCTCTTGTGGCACCAATCACGGTTCCCTTCTACATGAAGAGGAGATGCTGAAGAGCAGTCCTCTGTCTCCTGCCACTTGCACCTACCAGTTAGGTTGAGACTTTTGGAAGTAGAAAGGCTTGTTCAAGTGATGCTCTCTGCTGTGAAGGAGTCAGGCATGAGGCTTACGCACTCCTGGCTAATATTTTAAAGCCTTGTTTGGATCTTAAATGGGACATGGCATTTATGTTGGCTTTCTGAATGAGTTGCAGACTTGAGCAAATCCCACATCGCGCATCAAGATAGTGTATCAGATCAACAGAGAGGAAACCAGCTGTTTAGCATCCGAGGAGCTGTTGAACTGTTACGATAGATATATGAGACTGAAAGTCCATGCTGAGCGGCATGAATTTCATACATATGCTGTAATTTTGTACTTTTCTGCTTGCTGGCTTGCCACAGTTTTGTATAGGGAGAGGCTTTAAAGTGAGATAGGAGAGGCAGAAATGAAGATGAGTGTAAAAGTTTCAGAGTAGTTTTCTCAAGGTCCTTAAGCAGCATGTGTCTCTCAGTGGTAATAAGGCAAATTATTTTGAGCCAATGCAGTCCAAAAGGTCCTGCTCTTGGCAGCCAAGGCTAACAGCAGTCTGGAAGTTTATTTCTCTACATGTGTGAAGGACCAAATCCTTGGTTCTGCTTTTGTGTGAGGATTAAAAGCTCAAAAGTGAACTGGAGGAGAGGGAAGAGAGAGTGACAGTAGGTTTTAACACGTGTCTCAGAACGTGAGCTCTTTCATCACCAGAGTTGCTTTTAAGATCAGTAAAGATTGGGTAGTGTCATTGTGTTGTGCTGACATTTGGGGCTCGGTCGTGCCTGCCTGGGTGCACTCCAAGAGCTCGTGGAGTTCTCTAATTGCAAGTTTGCTGTCATAGAAGGAATGACTGATGGCATAATATGTATTTTCAAAATACAGCCTAATCAGGTGGTATGGTAAATATTTCCAGGAGATTAAAAACAAAGTATTAAGTCAGGGAATAGAGTTAGAAACTTCTTGATAATGAGCTGCAGATTGTTTGATCCTGCTTCTTCATATACATGAACTTCTGCGTGCCAAACTCGAGTAATAATTGGCAGCTACTTTAAGGTCCTGGAGAAATAATGCTATAAATACTGGAAACAGTCAAACTGAGTGGATGTGTCACCTTGTCTTTCAGACTACTGTGACTAACAGGTGATTAGCACAAATAGAAGGCAGATTTATCTTTCTTCTTGCTCTTGGAAATATGAAGGGAGGAAAAGCTGAAGGGACAGGGAGTGTCTTCAGCTCCTCCAGACAGTTCACAGGGGTCCTGCTGGCTGGCCTGGATTGCTGTGTGGGTGTTTAGCTTGCAAATCTGAGCAGTCCTGCTCATTTCCTGAAGCCCCTGAACATACTACTAGTTTTGGGCCTGAAAGAGCTTTTTTGGACCATTCTGGAGAGTTTGCAGCAAAACTTTATCATGCAGGAAACCCCCCAAGCTACAAATCTTTTTCTGCTTCTGAAGTGCCTCACGATATTGATGAGCTATGAAGTGAAGGGAATCCACGTCCGTTTGCTCGTGTATGCCAGTAATCTTCAGTGCTCCCAAAAAGATTCAACAAATTAAAATATCTCACGTTTTTTTGTGTGCAGATCAGCTGCGGTTATTTTTCAGATCAGCTGCTGTTATTTTTCAAAGACACGGATTTTAAATAGCAAATGTTAATTTAAGGAAGTTTTTAACATATGTGGAAAGCACTTCTGAAAAAATACTGAAATGAGAGTGAAGGATTTTTTTTTTTCTTTAATTAAATGTTTTTCTGTAGTACAAAAGTGTCAACGCTTGTTGAAAAAAATCACACTGCAACTTGGGAGAGCAGGGAGAACAGTTCACTCTCTCACAGTGAAGAACAGTTTGGTTTTAAAGTTAATGAGAAATTCCCAGTAATAGCTAGGAATACAGTGCCTTCATGGGTGGGTGATACCTTCCTATAGAGAGGGTTTGGATGTCTTTCTGAAAATGCTGCTCTTCAAATTTTTTAGTTCAGTGCTGCTCACCTGCACATTGTGAAGGGATGATTCTCACTAGGGCTTGGGAAGGGGAGAGAATATAGGGTGAAATTGTGTGGTCTGACACAGGGATTAGTGTAAACCTAAAGGAGCATAATGACCTTTGCTAACTTCCAAAATCTCTTATTTTTCACTTACAGCCTTAAGTTGATTTTTCTCATTTCAATATACATTTATACTGAGACACAAGTGTTTTAGCATAAAATATGAGCCAAGGGACTAGTACAAGGAGATGCATTTGTTGCTTCTTAGACATTGCTCTACTTCTTTTAAAGCAGTTAAGCAGCGATCATTGGCTCTTATTAATAATGTACTGGTTACTGAAAGCAGGATGTCTGTTCTGCCCATTTGAAGGAGAATTGTGGAGCTGGTTTTCTTGCAAAGCTCGGTAGAGCTTGGCTGAAAGGTTACTTTCATTTTCCACAGAACGGTGGTGATAGGAAAATTAGATGCTGTTGCAGTCACTAGACGTGCACACCAAAAAGAAACCCTAGATGTAAGATTGAGGAACGTTGGAAAAGACTTGTTGGTAATACTAAAATTGATGCTGGCTGATGCTGGAAAAAGGAGCTACGGAGTGCTAGATTTGTCATGACAAATATTTGCAGGTTGAAAGCAGTTTCATCTTGGGTCTGAATAAATACTGGAGAGATCAGACTGCACTGCAGCCCACATTAGTACATGCTTAGTACGATATCCTAAACAAATTGGAGGTTTGGGGTTTTATTCTGTTTACAAATTCAGTTAACCACAATTAATAGGACATCCACAACACTGTAAATGTTCCATAAACTTAGCTTTGCTCCTGACGTTGTCATTATCTAGCTTATATTATGAATCACATTAAGAAAAAATACCGTGTTTTCGTCCTCTGGGGAAAACCCCTTTCTCTGTCACAGCTCTCCCCAAAAATCCCAGACACCTACTTGTCCTTTGTCATCTGAAGCAGATCTGAATCTGTTATCTGTGCCTAAATCTACAGATAGACTTTTCCTGTCTTGCATAGGAACAAAATATTGTCCCGCTTTCTGTAGTGGCAGCTTAGTAATATCACAAGCAAGCTACAGTAGTAAACTGAATGTGCTGAAGAAATGGAACAGAGAAAAGATACCAGTTGAAGTCCTCAGAAAACATACCTAATGTTGGTTATAAGCAGAATGCAGCTCACAGTAAGTAAAAAAGAAAGTTATGTTACAAACTGCCATAAATAAAATAAACCTTCCGGAGCAAGACTATTCTTCAATATGATACTAATGAATCTTGCAGAACTGGCAATGCAGTTCCAAGTTTTAACATCAGATCCCTTTGTTTACCTTTCTTGGCAGTTCAACATCATTTTTCATGGGCTAAGACAGATATGTTAGTTTCTTTTCTTTCAGGAGCATGCTGTCTCTCTCTGTCTTCCTGCAGTAACATTGGAATCCACCACCCAGCTCTAGCTAAATTTAACAGATGGGCTGAGATTTTGAAGTCCTTGAACTAGCAGCTTTGTGAAACAGTTGGGTATAGGACAGTGACAGAAGTTCACAGGATGTATGGGGCTGGAAGGGATTCAAAGAGATCATTGAGTCCAACCCCCTTGCCAGAGCAGGACCATAATCTAGTTCAGGTCACAGAGGAATACATCCAGGCAGGCCTTGAAAGTCTCCAGAGGAGACTCCACAACCTCCCTGGGGAGCGTGTTCCAGTGCTGTGTGACCATTACAGTAAAGAAGTTCCTCTTTGTGTTGAGGTGGAACCTCCTGTGCTGCAGCTTAAATCCATTTCTCCTTGTCCTGTCACAGGGAGCAAGTTGGTGATCTTTCTGGAGGAAAGGTTTGCCCATCTTCTCACAGATGTGAGAGCATGCAGGATTGTGATGAGTCCTTACCGCCCTGAGAGGTTCAGCTTCCTCTACTGACCTTGCCCTTTTCATTCTTGAAAGGTGGAGGTGTGTGTCTGTGGATTTTACACATATTTCCTCCGTTTTTGGGCCTTTGTTCACAGTGAGTTTGGAGTCATATCCTGTATGGAAGGCCAGTGGAAGGCATGTGAAAGAAGAGAGCATCTTTCAAGAATTATTCAAATACTACAAAAGCATTTCTCTTGGTCATGGCGAGGTCAGTGACACTCTCGCTTAGGAATTTGCTGCCAGATCCAGAAGTGTTTAACAAAAGGTGAACAGGTAGAGCAAGTAGGTTTAGTTGGTTTCCTTCACCAGGAAAGGAGGTTTTCATCACAAAGTATTTCTTAACAACTTCTTAGCAACAGTGAAACTCTTGGGTGCTACGCTACTTACTGCTAGGGACCAACAGCTTGTGAGAGGAAGATGCTTTTTCCCTTCTTGGTTATGTTTTCACCAAATGTGGTGGATTGTGCAGATGGGTGGTTTCTAGCCAGTGGTGTGTAAACCTCCAGAGGCTTTGCAGGTAATTATTAATAGGTGGCAGAAGAGGCTAAGAAAGTTAGACATTGTGTCAGAGAATTCTTAGCCTTTCATACACTGAAGAAAAATGTGATGACTGTCTTATTACTTGAATTAATTACGAGAAATTTGTAGATTTAGGGATCTTTTTAGTGACACTGGAAAGAGAGCAGGTGATCCATTGTGAGGGAAAAAAAATACCAGAATTGGCATAAGGTCAGATGACAGCATGGTCACTGTGAAAAAGCACTACTGCCTAAATTTTTCTGCTGCTTATTTTTACAACTAATGCCTGAAGTTTATTATTTTCCACAGCATTTAGTGGGGGAAAGGTAGTACTTAATGTTTTGTATCCAGTTTAACTTTTCCCCTTCCATAACCATTATGTACTATTTTGGCACAAGGTGAAGAGGATGTATTTTAAGGAGTAGAGGAACTCATTGTGAAACTACAGAAATCACGTTAGTTGTAGCTGAAACAACTTTGATCTGTCTTCTCCACATTGCTCACTTGAAGATGCTCTTACTGTTGTCACTATCACACTGTTGCAATATTATAGCAGAGTGTAATAATCTCATAATCATATTTGGTGGCATAAAGGTGAATGACAGCAGAATATTAGGGTTTTAAGATTATATCTATATTAGCAAGTAGTGTGGACCAACTGGAGGTATTTCTATAGAGAAAAATTGAGTGCTGGGATCCTGAGGTTCACACCAGGCACTTTCCAGGGTTTCTTTTTACATCTAAGAAGTCTGTTGCTGCTGAATCCCTGCTTTAGAGAACAGGATGCCTCCCTCTTGAATGTGAATCTCTCTCAAGAAGGATTCAGTTCACATGATCCAGATTTGTGTCACCCCACAATATATTCAAAAGCCTGGGTAGGGTAAGTTATCTGGAAGACTCACTTCAAAAGCTACGTACTTGATCTGAACAAAAGTAGTAAGGCAGATGTACTGTGGATGGACTTGTGGGATAAAGGATGGAAAGAAAGACATTTTTCAGTGATCTGGCCTTGTAGTTGTACCAGAGAGTAAAACACATTTCATAATTTTTCTTTCTTAATGTTCTTTCTTCCCTTTTCTTAGTTATTACTGAAAGGGGAAGGTTGGTGTGAGTAGGCCTCAGGGAAGGAAGGCTGTTTTGAGAAGTTAGAAGAAATCTACCGGAAGAAGGATCATGTCTTCTTTAAGGAGCTTATACAATACCAAGTGCATGTTAGATTCTTAACCAGAAGTGACCTGTGTCTAGCAGTTTGTACCTGACTTGCTAAAATGAGTGTATGCCACTGGAGACAGTGCTCATGCCCTTAAATTGAGGAGGATGGTCAGATACTGCACTGAACTGGGGTTGTTGGTCATCAGTGTCTGAGCATCCTTTCACAGAATCACAGAATTAACCAGGTTGGGAAAGACCTTTGAGATAGAGTCCAACCTGTCATCTAACACTTTCTAATTAACTAAACCATGTCACTAAGTGCCTCATCCAGTGTCCTTTTAAACACCTTCTGGGATAGGAACTCCACAACCTGCCTGGGCAGCCCATTCCAATGCCAATCACTCTTTCTGTAAAGAACTTCCTCCTAATATCCTAACAGCTTAAACCTGCCCTGGCACAGCTTGAGACTGTGTCCTCTAATTCTGTCAGTGGTTGCCTGGGAGAAGAGACCAACCTCCACCTGACTGCAACTTCCTTTCAGGTTGTTGTAGAGAGCAATGAGGTCTCCCCTGAGCCTCCTCTTCTCCAGGCTGGACAACCCCAGCTCCTTCAGCCTCTCCACACAGGACTGTGCTCCAGCCTCCTCACCAGTCTTTTTGCCCTTCTGTGGACATGTTCAAGCACCTCAGTATCTTTCTTAAATTGAGTGGCGCAGAACTGGGCACCTTTCTTTAAAAGCATGTAGGTTCTTTATGATGCCTATCCCAAGACAGAGAAGGAACATATGGTATGATGAGATGTAATGTCATATTATTGCTAGCATGACTTGGAAAAATATATGATGTTACCTTAAAGAGTAGGTGTGAGAGCCTGTCTGGCAGATGTGACAGTCCTGCTTTCTGGATCTGACAGTTGGCAGCCCAGTGAGTATACTACTAAACCTGGTGTTTGCTGAAGTGCTCATGTTATGATTTGTGCTGAAGAAAAGGAAGTAGAAGTATAGAGAGAGTAGAAACAACAGTGCAGTGGTTTGCCCTTTTTTTTTTTTTTTTTTTTTAAGACAAGTTTGGACATGTAGACTTACACAAAAGCTTAATCTTTCCCTGTCTCCTGTCTCTGATTGAAAGAACAGATTTAGTAACAAAAGTAAAAAAGCTTTTGTAGCCAAACAACTCAGTGAATCTAGGCAGAAGACATTTTCCTCTGCCTGGAAGATTTACTTGTTGGCTAAGCTGCTGGCATAGTTATGCTGATCTCAGAAAGTAAGTCCAGACTACAGTGATGCTGAGGTTGTTGTGGCTTAGTCAGATTTCTGTTCTAAAAAAAGCTTATGATGAGGCCTCCAAAGTTCCTTACTACAAAGGTCACCACAGGTTTCTGCTGAAATGTGTCCTGTGCTTTGAGTCACTGGAGATGTGTGAATGTATAAGGAATATTGATTGTTCAATCTTTCTATATAGTAGCAAACAACCACATCTCAAAATCCAATCTCATATAGCTAGAAGGCGAGAGAACCAAGGGCGTAAAGCAGAAGGTAGTAGGAAAAAAATAGCAGACTCATCTGCCCCGAAGAACATGAAATGTCATCTTTTGTTCTAGAGCCCTTCATTTGAAGAACCCAGAGTCATAGAATGGTTTGGGTTGGAAGGGACCTTTAAAGTTCATCTAGTCCAACCTGCCCCTGCGGTAAGCAGGGACATCTTCAACTAGATCAGGTTGCTTGGATCCCCATCCAGTCTGATCTTGAATGTTTCTAAGGGCAGGATCTACAACCTTTCTGGGCAGCCTGTGCCAGTGTCTCACTACCCTAACTGTAAAAATGTTATTTCTTATATCTAGTCTGAGTCTCCCTTTGTTTAGTTTAAAACCATCACCCTTTGTCCTGTCACAACAGGCCCTGCTAAAAAGTCTGTGCCCATCTTTCTTCTAGGCCCTTTTAAGTGTTAGAAGGCCTACAATAAGATCTCCCTAGGCTAACAACCCCAACTCTGGCAGCCTCTGCTCACAGCAGAGGTATTCCATCCCTCTGATCTTTTTTGTGACCTTACTCTGCATGCAACAGGTCCACATCTTTCCTGTGCTGAGGACTGCAGAGCTGAACATAGTGCTCCAGGTGAGTTCTCACCAAAGTGGAGTAGAGGAGCAGAATCACTTTTTCAGCCTGTTGACCACACTTCTTTTGATGCAGCTCAAGAGCGTATCTGGGCGTTGTAAACCACACTGTACCCCTTAGCAGCTCTTTATGACCTCTGCATGTTATGTCAGGGTGTTACTGTCCAGCACGGCTTGGCCGTTGAGAGTGCTGGGGGACAGTGCTCAGCTCTTCATCTGTTTATGCTCCTGGTTATCAGAAGGCAGGAGCTGAGGAGGGTTGAACGCAGTCATCTGGCAGGATGGGGCCCCTGACTTATAGTGCAGTAAGTGTCTCTGAGGCCTTCGTGCCATGCTTAGACACTGGGATAAGGAAGCACTTCAGAGAGTACCAGAGAGATGCTGAGGTCAGTGACTGGTGAGGCCAGAGGTGATAATGACTTGGGAAGGCCTGACACCACTCTGATGCTCTGATGACATTGTCTGTTTCAAGGCACAGGGCAGTGAGGGTGGGCCAGGTGTCATCGCTCCACAAGCCTTGTCCCAATTAAAAAGATCAGAGCCAAGTCTTTCTCTGTAGTGTATGTCAAGGGCTTTAATTTCTTTCTTTACCTGATTCTTTGTTTCCATTGCTGTGGTCATGCTAGCATAGTGTATGTATGAGTTGATTGGAATGGAAAATCAGCTCAGCATATTCAGATCCATTGGCCTTTTGAAAGAGGCATCACCGTGAAATGAAGGAAGTCTGGGGGAAGTGAGAAGTTCCACTGGTGGCATTTTATCAGGCTGCTACTACTCTCATGATACCTGAGTTTTTCTTAAGGTCCCAGGCTGCCCAAGCAAGAGGTATTGTCTGTCTTGGCTTTTGTTGAAAAGCAAAGTATTTCAGCCTTTTGAGTTCAGTCCAGCACAGCACCTGTTACACTCTTGCATCTCTGAAGCCACAAGGCAGAGAGGCTCCTGATTTTTGTCTGGTCTTGTAGCTTTTGAAGGGAGTACTATGTTTTGGGGAGATGTGTGCTGTTTGACCATCATTTCATTCTTGAGGGTTAGCAGAATAGTACTCTGCAGGTTCTCAGGGCACCCTGGCTGAATCCAGGTTCTTCACAGCTGGTGAGGTCAGTGCTGTATCTGTGGGAAGAGGAAGGAGGATTTGTACTTAAGAGCGTGCCTTAATCTGGCTCTGCTGGGTACTGGAGAAGCTGAGCGCTGCCTCATTTATTGCACTGGGAAGAATGAAAGAGCTGACAAAATATTCCTTTAATTTGTTTGAAGCTGCATTCATTTCTCCAGAAGGGGGAGAGCGGAGTAGTTGAATGCTGGGAGGAATGTGCCTAATTCAGGACTGTTCTTCCTCCCTGACTCGACAGATACTACAGGAAAAATCAAGACATTTAGAAAGAAGCTGTCAAATCCACTCACATGTGTTTTTTTGCAAAGTCCAGCATTATCTGACTGTGAAGTGAGGCTTTGTGTGTGCGGCTGAATAGTTCTGTATTAAGAGTTCACAGCTGGTTTTGATACCATTCAGATTACTGAGCAAATATCATAAATGCATAGGGGTGCAAGACATGACTGGACAGTGACTGCAGGAAGAGCACATGTGTGTGGCAGCCCTCCTCTGTGAAATTTGGTGTACCCAAAAGCAGCAGAACCAGTTTAAAGTATTGTTGTTACGCTGAATCTTTAAGTGTTTCATCTTCTACTGTATGAATTGTTACCCTTGTTTTGTGTGCTTGGTTTTGTTTGTGGTTTTTTTTTTTTGTGAGTGCTTCTTTTGTTGGTGGTGGTTTGCTTTTTTGTGGGGTTTTTTGTTTGTTTGGTTGGTTTTTTACACCAGAAAATTGCCCCCATCACAATTAAATCTCTTTTCATTTGACAAACCCTGATTTGCTTGCTCCTGTTTTTGTAAGGATCAGATGGGTACTGCAAGCTGTACAGCAAGTTAATGTATGCTACTCAAGATAGTAAAATTCAGGGTTACAATAGGCCTCTTTTCAGCAGCTGTAAAGCTGTTGTGTGACTACAGTGAATCCATTCAGTCTTCCCCACGCTTGCTGAGAGCACCCAGGAGAAGAGAGTTGTATTTGTGAAATAACTATCCAGCAAAACTGTTTCAGAAAGGCAGGCAGATGACTCGCTCCTCATTTTGGGTTATACAGTCTGTGGGTGTGAAGTTTCAGCCTCATGGAAGTTAAAATATCTCTGCACTTTGTCCATGTTACCAGATTATCCACCAAATCACTATGGTTTTTGTCATCCTCACATAAGTCTTCTGAGATGCGGGAATACTCTTATCTTTGCTGCAGTGGAATAGGGGAGCTGAGGCAGAGGAAAATGGGGGTTACGTGACCGTGTGTGTTATTTGCCACATGCTCATGCATCAGTTCCACTACAAAAGCTTCAGTGTCATTCAAAGCTATTTCAGCCCTTCAGGAGGTGTCACAAAGCATTTGCCTGTTGGTCACACAGAAAGCCTGGAGGATAGCTGGGTATCTGTTCCTCAAATATTATTTTTGTCTTTAAACAGAGCATTACAAATGTGAGAACAGGAGGATTTAATGATGATTTAAATTTTAAAATAGAGTCCCTGGCCAACTTGCATTTGAGTTGGGGAAAAAAAAAATAAGAGGCAGAACCCAGTTGATTGAGTGGGGTGACACTGCGTAAAATAATCTCTTCAACACTTTTTCTTAAATTAAGAATAATTTCTAGGTGGCATGAGTCATGGACAGTGTGTCCTCATTTCACTTTGAACTTCCAGCCTTCTCTGGATTTGTGTCATAGCTTTAGAGGGCTTCATCCTCTTCCTGCAAAGTCTGTAGGCTCGGCTGTTGAAACATTTACTCACGCTGAGTTGAGAGCAAGCTCCTTGAAGCAGGCAGCAACACTACGTAAGCAGGAACAAGCACGGTGTTGTTGGGAAGCAGAGTGATTTAAATTGAGTATTTTGGATTTGTTTGTTCTGCAGGCAGCTTCAGGGAGTAGTCATCTAGGTGCAGCCTCTGTGCTTGTGTCAAGGGAAGCTCATCTTTCCCCTTTGTGTGCTGGTCTTTGCTCTGAGTTTTAGGTTTTTTTCTCTGGGAGCTGCGTGGGAATAAACTGCAATCTAGAAAACTGTACTACTGAATTCCTCACTGCTTTTTTAAAAAGTAGTGTTTTCTGAAGTATGTACAGCTACAGAAGTCTGTGGATAATGTCTCTCTTTCTTAATTAAAAGCAATGGAAAATATTTTTCAGTGCTGTCTGTCCTAGCTGAGGAAGAAAACCAAAGTCGTCTGGCTTACACGCACTCAAGGCCAAATCCTCCTCTTTGCTGTGTTGTGAAAGTTTGTTGGCTTCAGTAGGGTAGTCACAGGTGTAGCCCTGGGAACTGTTTGTCTTTCAGGCTTTTTACAGAGGAAGAATGAGTAGAGATGTTGGGCCTAAAAATTGTTTGTATAGAAATAACTGGGATGCCTGTAATCCAGAGGGGCTGTGCAAATGCAAGACTGCACTCTCAGAGGGAAAGCGAACTCTGCACTGGCTGGCAGCGTTTGCTTCTTGTAGCCAGGGGATTTTCCTGCTGACAGAGCCTGGTTTGGAGGCTTGCATACCCAGCCAGCTCCTGGCCTGCCTTGCTGCAGGTACGAGAAAGGGAGAAGGGTGAAACGGGGCAGTGAGACAGTGTTCTGGTAGCAGCACTCGCTGAAAATTCGAAACATTTCGGACCTTTTTTGGTGATGGTGGAGAATATCAGAAGTGATTGTATTAGAGACCTGCCAGTTTCTCTTACTCATTTGCTTTGTCGCTCCTCCTCCCTTCCTTCCTCTCTCTCAGACGGGCTGGGTTTTGTAGTGCTAATGCTGCATTGCTTCTCCAGCACAGGCACTGCTTCCCCATGCCTCTACTACAGAAACACGAGAGTAACTCAGTGAGGATTTAGGGTGTTGGCCATACATGTATTATTAGTCATAATAATAGTGGTAGTAATAGTAATAAAACCAATGGCTGCTCTCCCATTTAACAGTTAGGTGCTTTACATAATGATTTTTTTCTTCTTATGTGTATGTCTGGGCTTTCTTCCCTTTTCATGAATTTGTAGTGCCTAGTTCATAGTAGTTTGTGCTTTAAATGAATACTCTCAGTGTACTAACGTGTAGGTTTAAAAAATAACATGGTCTAAAATAGTGGAGTTTCGGTGGTTGGTTTGATGTTTGTTTGTTTGTTTGTTTTGCGTGTGGGAGGATTTGTTTTGTTTTGTTTTGTTTTTTTTAAAGTGCAGCCCACAAAAGAATGTTCATGCTGCATCTGCTGGGGGTAGTTACCACACTTGCTTTAGATGATGAAATATGCATCAGAGAAAGGTCAGGGATTTCCCCTGTGCCACCTACCGATTGCTTGAAATGACATTCTCATTCTGAGCATTTCTTGGTTTGTTTTTGTTTAAGATCCTGAAGCGCAGGGAAGAAGTTTTAATGCAAAACATCAGAAAAAAAAGGCTGCAACATCTCCTGTGAGACGGGAAAAAAAAGGAGATTTACAGTTGCCTCTTGAAACACTCACATGATCTGAGGTAAGTGATGGGAGGGTCTTCTCCTAAGTTACTGTTACTTTATAATTAAATGAATAATTATTTACCTCAGAGTGTTGTGATATTTCTATTAAAGGCAGTAAAACTAGATGGGAGAGGAGTTTAATGGCAAACCCAGAAGCAGCAGTAAAAATGTGTAATGCACTTATAATTTGGAAAATTTGCCCTGTGAGGTCCAATCCCACCAACAGATGATCATTCTAACATTTATAAGGGTTAAACCCTGTGTCAGTCAATGAGGCTATTCTCCAGGGAAGTGCCTGAATATTTCCAAGTTTGGAATCTATATGATACGGGAGCTCTGCAGAGGAAAGCCATTGAAGAATACACAAAGCACAGCCAGAAAAACACGTATACAATTCTCTTACTGTTAGTGATAATGTCATGAGTAATCTGATTTGACAGCATTCTTAAGTGATATTTTTTTGTATTAATTACATAGTTCTCATTTTTGTGTTTAAACACCTCATTGAAATACCAAACTTCTTAACACAGCCTGTAAATGCTACACCAGCCTTAATAATACGTCTGTCTTAATTGCTTCATCAGTCTGTCTTTGAGTGAGTAGAGTTAAACGTATGAAGAAAATAATGTCCCCTTTCATAACCAGAGTTGCAAATTGCACTTGGATGTTTGAATAGCAGCCGAACTACGAGTTCCCCTGACTGAGGCTGAATTGTGTTTTCCTGAGTTAATAATTTTTTGTTAATAAAGACAATTGTGAGTCACAGGGAAAAGCTCACCTTTTCCCTCTGGTCTCCATTTGTTTTGTTTTTTATTTCTCGTTAGGAAAGAATGACCTCTGAGTGCTTGGGATTTTTTTTTTTTTCAGTCTGGTAAAGAGAAAATGTTACAGTCGTAAAACTTTGAACCACTGAAAATGCTGCATAAACATAAAACTAATAACTTCAAGCTTCTTAAATAAAAATTTGAAGTTATTTACTCCATTCTGCTCCACAAGTGTACTGGAGGAGAAAAAATACTGTAAGAAACCTGCAGAGTCATAAAGATCAATGTAACATGAAAGAAGCAGGGGATACAATCCCACAGCTGTGCAGAATATCATAACTCTTCATCTGGTAGTGTTTGCAGTCATTTGTTGCTTACTAGGTTTCAGAAGAGAGTAGAGCATACCCAGCCCTGCTGATTGCTCTGTATTTGCTTTGTAGGAATAAAACTATTAAGTTTCTTTTGAAATCAAAACAGGGTTCACTGCAGGGAGCTTAATATTTCCTTTCTGGTCAGCAGATGAGCTGTCGCTTGCGAAATTGTAATCGTCCTGTAGACATTTGTACTGATTTATCCAAAATGGTCAAGACTTTTACAGGTCACTGTAGCTTGCTCTTTTTTACTTGCAGGTCTTGCACTAGGGACTGTAAGCCTAGGCAGGAATACAAGACTCTTTGAGCAGGAATCTGAGGCAATTTTTGTAGTTGTGAAATGAGGTGTTAATGCAAATCTGCTTGACACTGCTGCTGTATGACTTTGAGGGGCTCCAGGTCTTATCCTTCCCTCTCTCTCACCATCCCTGTGGCTCAGTTGCATAAATGCTCTGCTCTCTGGAGCAAGCTCTGTTTCAGGTGTAGGGTGATAATCCTGACCAAATCAATGAGAGAGAGGGAACTGTGCTGTAGCAACATGTGTGATCACTCTCAGTCTACCTTTGTTTTCTGCGTGTCCACTGTGGCAAGCATTCCTATTCAGCTCTGCAGAGCATAAGTCAAAATACTTTTATTCCTGTCCTTGCATTGACGTCAGACCAGGATAATGTGCCTGATTTTCCTTTCACATCTGTCTTGTTGCTCTCTGAGGAAGTGCATGTTGAAGATCGGGGGGAGGTATCTTCATAGCATCTGTGTGGCCTTTGTAAGCATTTGATCAGCTCTCTGTTGCAGTCACAAAATCACTGAATCTGTTTTAGTCTTCTATGTATTGGGGACTGCAGAAGCTCATTTGAAGAGTATTAAAGAAAGAGAAGTAGTTGTTTGGTGGCAAAAAAAAGTGTTTTAAGATATATTAAATTGTACCACTATTGCCCTTGTTTTAATTGTTTTTTTTTCAGCACCTGAACAAATAATGCCCCCTTTCCTGTGCCCAGTGAAGGTCCTGTGGTGTGCGTCAGGGAGTTATGTTGGTGCTGAGCTGAGCGAGAGGAGGGAATAATTTTCTGCTGCCTTTTATTCTTCACTGGTGGTGAATATGCTGGACTGAGTCTGCTCAGAGGAAACACATGGCCTGTTTTGTTTTGCCTTTCTTTGCTCTCCTTTCAGCTGTCAGTGTGCCATGTTCAGATGGCCATAAATTGTGTCCTCTCCACGCTCCTCGGCTCTCCTAAACTATTAGTTTTGTGGAGCTCTTCAAAAAAGATGGCATCTGTTAGATTTTTTTTTTTTTAATTCTTCCTCTCCACCCTAACCTCCCACCCTACTCCAGCTACTGTAAAAAGAGGTTGGTTGGTTGTGTTTCCCCCTCAAGTCAGCTGCATTATTTCTCAGAGCAACTTGTATTAAGTGGAAATGAGGCTCGATAATACGTGTGCTTGCTGGAGACTTGCTTAGAGTTTAAAATTTATTTTGCCTCTGTATCTGGATCTTTTCAATGAGGCTTCTCTGTTGTGAGTCAGAAAAAGTGCAGGAGCTGCCAGGCACATAATGGAATTGTTAATTTGTTTCTGTGTGTATGAGCCTTTGTAAAGAGGAGATGGTGAGGACAAAGTGGAGACCTTTGCTGTGGGGAGTCAGGAGAGTGCAGTGGTACAGGCCAGGGCAGCATTGTGGGATGTGGCCATGCCTGTGCTGCTGCCCATGTGCCTATTCTACTCAGCACCTGAGACTGTTACTGGAGACTCACACAGCTTAGTGTGTCACATGAGAATGCACGAGACTTATGCAGCCGTTGAATATGGGGGCTGTAAACCACATAAGGCAAAATGTTAGAGAGCTGTAATATTTCCAACAGTTTCATTAAACCACGTGCATTGGCTTTCAAAGGAATGATGTAAATATGAACCGTGCCAGTACTGTAACTTCCTCACTGTGAGGCTATTTATTAAGAAGGATGTATGGTGTAAGTCATTTTAGTATGGAGTAGATAAGAGCTTGAACCGTAGCCTTGCATCCCAGCCCACCAGCAGCTTTGCAAAGGGCAGGATCCAGACCTGAAGTCAGTGGTTCACACAGTTTCTGGTACGGTTTTAACTTACTCCACAAAATGGAAGTAGCCAGAAGTTTTAAACTGAAGCTGTTAAAGCGATTCTTGCCATTTTCTCACCCACCGTTCTCTGTATTGGAAGGTTATTGTGTAGGCACAGCAGTTACTTTCTCCAAGCCCCTATGGCCAGGAGCCTCTATACTCAGGGTATATAGAGCGACCTCCATGGTCATGACTCCTATACAGCCATATCATTTTTTTTCAGAGAGGTTTTTCTTCTGAGAAGTTAGACCTCCTTTCTTGGTGAAGGTCTTTGGAATCACAGCAGGGGCTTTGGAGGCTGGACCTTGAAGTTTAGCAGACACCACGAAACAGTTGGTCAGCCTGGCATGGAGCAGGCCAGGCCACAATGGCTGGACTTACTATGTCCTAACAAGCTCTCTCTCATAGCACAGGTGAATTACAGACATGACAGCTTAGGGCCTTGCAATCAAGAAGTTTGTAAAGACTAAACTTTTTTTTCCTTGGCTGACACAGGACTCTCTTCCTACTTTTCCCCTTCTCCTTTGACCCTGAACACAATGTTTTTAGGGCTTTTCAGTCTCTATCTATGTGCACTTACTAGAGAAGTATCTGGTAATGTGTTACTATACACATCTGTTGGATATGTCAGAAGAGTCAAATCCAGCACCCAGAGACTTTACATTGATTTGCAGCACTCTCTGGGGGACTTGGAGTCCATAAACCAGTGAATGGCTTATGAAGGTAGAAAAATGTAGTATTTCAATCTACTGCATATATATTACTGCAGCTGATTGCATACGTGTGCTACAGCCACCTTTGTGTTTGGCAGAGAAAAGATAGTATGGGAAGGGGAGAAGGGCTGGTGAACAGGGAACTATTTAGGTACAGCAGTTAATTTGCTCACTCTTGAAAACATCATCTTCTGATTGGCCATATGGAAAGCAGCTCTCATGATGCTTCAAATATCTTTAAAAGATACTGCCCAAACAATGTTTGTGTCACATTGTGGGGAGATGCCAAATAAACGAGGCAGCAAGCCAAGACAGAGCTCAAGCATTGCAGGTCGGTCTGGATGATCTGTTTTACTGTTTGCAGCCTGAGTCAGAAATAAGAATCTTTGATTTCAAAATAGTTTTCATCTTCACAAACCTTACTGTTCAGAGTTCTGCATTTATTTATCTCAGGTTGCTAATTCTGCAAGCACATCAGGTTTGGAGAAAATGTAACTCCTTAGCTGGTCTTTTTTCATTGATCCACATAGAAACCAAAAGTGATATGTATTTTATCCTGGCCCATATGAGAAATAAACAAGACCAGAGAAGTGATTGTCCTGCTGTTCCAAGCACTGGTAAGGACACACCTAAGATACTGTGTTCAGTTTCATGACCCTGACTACAAGAAAAACATTAAGGTTCTGGAGCAGGTCCAGAGAAGGGCAATGAAGCTTATGAGTCTAGAGCACGAGTCTTGTGAGGAGTAGCTGCGGGACCTGGGATAGAAGGAGGGTGAGAGGAAACCTTGCTCTCTACAACTCTGTGAAAGGAGGTTGTAGCGAGGTGGGGTTCAGTCTCTTCTCCCAAGTAGCAAGTGATAGGACAAAAGGAAACAATTTCAAGTTGCACCAGGGAAGATTTAGTTTGGATATTAGAAGAGAATTCTTCACTGCAGGGGTTCTCAAACACTGGAATAGGCTCCCCAGGAAAGCGGTTGAATGCCTCTCCCTGAAAGTGTTTAGAAGATGCATGTGGTGCTAAGGGATGTGGTTTAGCATCAGATTCAGTAATTTGATAATGGTTGGACTCAGTCATGGCAAAGTTTTTTCCAATCATGACAACTGCATGTTCTATATTATTTCTACAAATGATGAGCAAGGTCTACTGATCTGTGTGCTGTGCATGCCAGTGAGCAGACTTAGCTGCAGATTTCTGGATTTTTCTGGTTGCTTTGATGATGCTGTGCTCGGTGCTTGTGGTCCTTGAGCAGAGTGGTAAAGAAGAGTGTTGCCAAATAAAATCATGTGCACTTGCATCCCATTTTACTGATCTGTAGCAGAGCAACTGCTTGCCATCCAGGAAGGCAAATGGAAGCCATCAGAAGAGCAGTGTATGTTGGCCGATGCTTGGGAGCCTCTTACTCCCCCACTGTTAAAACCTGTTGATGGTGTTAGAGGGGGCCGGGTAACGGAGGTTAGTGCAGAGGACTGAAGTGGCAGAGGTTTTATTGAACTCAAGACGCTGTGAAAAGAAATATCTGACAGAAGAGACACTAGCAAGAGCCTTAACGCAGAGCAAGCAGTGTGCTTCCCCTCAGCTTCAGGGCTGGGGCAGCTAGAGCCCACACGGGAGCTCTTGGCTACCGAGCCACAGTCCTTCATGCCCTGACAGAGTGGAGCTGTGGGTGTGAGAT
The DNA here is from genome assembly GCA_013396835.1 of Psilopogon haemacephalus. Taxonomy (NCBI): domain Eukaryota; kingdom Metazoa; phylum Chordata; class Aves; order Piciformes; family Megalaimidae; genus Psilopogon; species Psilopogon haemacephalus. The sequence continues at coordinate 1,722,473 of VWZI01015226.1, forward strand.
GCTTTCCTGAGGGCTTGGTGACCCTGTGGCTGCTCACACTTTGCAGCAGGGAGTCCTTCAGCAACTGGCTGCCCTCTCCTGCCCAGATTCTCTGCAGTGTTGTTGCTGTGGGCAGGGTGCTGCAGCTGCTTTGTTTGAAGTGATAATATTTTACTGTAGAATACTGCAGTATTTTTTGTAATTACGGGCTGTGTGCCAGTAATGTACAATAATATTTTGCTCTTCCTGTGCTGTTGCTACTGTAGGCACTTGTTCCAATTTGGGCTGTCTTTGCAGTACGTGGTACTCTTTTTTTTTTTTTTTTTTTTTTTGGTAGGCTCTACTCATTATCTATTGTGGATATTTTTGGATTATTCATTCCTACCCACGTCTGTCCATACAAATCTATCTCAGAAAGCACTCAGAGTGTTCCGTTGAACCAGCAATTGTTGTGGCTTTCACAGAATTACGTTCTTGTGAAAGTATGAGGCAAGAATGAGATGAAAATGAAGATGAAAATTGCTTTGTAAGTTTAAGAGCTCCTATGGTTTTTAAAATCTTTGAGGGAGATACGAGGCTGAGCCTTTCTTTTACTTTACGGTAAGCATATTTAGCACTCAAGTCCTGGTCTGCACCAAGCTTTAGGTGGCTGAAGCCTCTGGGATGGCAGAATCTGGCAGGCACTTAACGCTGTCAGAGCCTGTAATGAGTCTCTGCAGTTTTGGTTTTACCTCTTACTATTTTTTTTTTCTTTAATGTTATTTCCAGAGGAAAATAATCTTAACTTGGAAGATGGTCAGTAACATTCATGCCAATGATTGTTTATTAGTGTTTTCGTGGTCTGGAGATGAATTTTTTGTGAAAGGGAAATTAAAGTCCTAGACATCAGAGTTCACAGCTAGTCAGCCTACAGTTAGTTTCTGGAAGATAGAGGTTGAGTCCAAAAGGAAATGAAGGAGGCACAACACAAAGGAGACCATTAATTTGTTTTCTGGTAAATTTGTAATAAAATACAGTGTGTTATACAGAAAAGATTGCACTTTTCTCACATGTAATTTTAGTGTCTTTTTACTTACTGTGCTGACTCACCAAACTGCTTCAGTTTCAGTCCGCATTTGGTTTAAATTACCTCAGAGGCCTGCAGTTGTATACTGCTCTGTAAAGTACTTCTCATCTGCAAACCAAATTTTAGTATTTTTTTTGTTGTTTGACATTTCAAATTTTAAAAATTTTCCAGGTCTGTGTTTTGCTAGCATTTGAAACCAATCACTTGTGTATGCCTGCTTGGGATCTGCAATGGGCAAAAGTCATGTTGCAGCAACAGATAGATCAAGGAATGAATCACTGCTTTCTTCCTTTCCATTAGATTACCTAAACCTCTGTACATAAATATTGCTTTATGTACCATGCAGCATCATGATTATCTCACTGCACTGATGGAATAGTGCTGGAAATGAATACAGTTCTTCTATTACATCTTTAACGAGCTGCAATTAAAAATAGTATGTTGGCCATGTCAGAATATCTGTGTTATTCTCAGAACTGCTTTGAAGTAATTCTGGCCATTAGGACTCAGTTGACATTGTATTGTTCTGAAGACCTTGAGAATTAACCAACAGAAGAATCTGGTTTGTTAGGTGAGAGTTAACTGGACTGTAGCATCAGTCAGTCAAATTCAGGTCTGCGCTGAGTGCCTGCTTTTTCTCTGAGGTTGAGTTTTTTGCCACTTTAAAAACCAATAATGATCACAAAGTAGATTTCTACAGAGCTCCACATAGGTCCCTAGGTCTCTTGACACCAGTGGCAGCAAGTCTGAGTCACAGATAGCAGATCTCTGAAGCCTAATACTCTCAGTATTCAAAAGCACACCTACGCAGGAGTTGAATTTCAGGCGCCTCTTTTAGCTCTGTCCCCCCCCAGCCTCTCCCTCAAGCTAACAAAATGTAAGAGCCATTCTTAGAATTTTGTAGAGAAAAGTTTTCTCAGCATTTGTGGCTTCGTGAAGGATTGACATCACTTAGAGATCAGAAAATAGCACTGTCAGTTTTAGCTTGACGGCATTCCATTCTCTGCTCCAAAAAAATCTGATGAATAACAATGGATGAGTCAAAAATTTCTTGGAATTTTCTTTCTCTTCCTCTTGCCTTTTTTCCTCTCCCCCTTGTGCAACTCCATTGCCATTTTTACCACGGAGGGCATTTCTCCAAAGAGTGTCTGTGTGCTTGAACTGCAATTTCTGAAATTCAGAACAAACTCAAGTTGTGTCAGATGACACAAATCTCTGTATTTTTTAGCGTTTACGTGAGCTGTGTGAAGGAGTGCACAGTAAAAGGTGGGAGGTGTATGATAGAGAGGTGTTGCATCTCTGTTTCAGCGGCACTGAGATTTCCCTATCACGCCACTTCATTATGTTGTGATGAGTTTTTGCTTAATTATTTTCTGTGTTTTATCAGCTGTGCTGAGGGAAGTTGCCTGACAAAACAAATTATCAGTGGAATTGGGAGACTTGGACCAGCTTGAAGCACTTGTTGAACCACAGCATCCTTCTGTCTTTGCCTTGGTTTTCTGTGTGTAGAACAAGGATTGCATCTCTTCCATATTTTAGTGGCGTGCTGAGAGTAGAAATACTAAAGGACAGAGAATTGTGTGGTACTACTGTTACCTAAGTGATGTGGTATGTTTAAGATAAGCAATGTTGTCAGCTGTTCTTGGCAGAGTCACAGAGTTACAATGAGCAAAATTTTTAACTCTTAAGTATCAGGGCTTTAAAAAATTGCAAAAGTGGCCTGTATCAGGCATATTTTGACATGGCAGAATTAATTAATGAAGTATGAAGCTCTGAAAAAAAACGTGAGCTGGAAATAGTTGAAAGTGGTTGTTAAAGGTAGGATCTGTATATTTATCTTCTTCAATAACTAGCTCGTAATTCACTCAAAATTGTCCTCCCAAAAGAAGGAAGAAAAAGTGCAAGTGTCCCTTTAAGAGTGGCTGTGTCAAATCTGAAGAATGATTTGAATTCAGTCGTTAAAGTGTGAAATTGAGGGATTTTAGTTCTGCTTTAAATTATGCATCTCAAATTAACCTTAGCTGCAGAGTCGCTGCTGACGCCCCCGTAATGACACATTATTGGTACTAATGGCTTCTTTGTGACTTGAGATACAAACAGACATCCTAGACAGAAACATTTCAGCTTTGAACTAAATAAGACACACAGCATGCATTTCCACCTTGAGTTTCTAGTGACAAAGCCCTGCTCTCCTGGTGGCTGGTGTTGCTGAGCTGTTCTTTCCAGCTTTCGTGCGCTGCTCATGGGCCTGGCAGGTGAGGGCAGCTCATTGAGAACCTGCTGCTCAAGCTTGGGAGAGTAGGAGAGAAATAAATTTGCAGTGAGCATGACCAGAAGCTGAGCGAGCAGTGTAGGGAACCAGGGCAAAGACGGGGATATGGGCAGAGGAGGGAAGGAAGAACTTCCAGCATCTGATAATCTCGGGAGGAAAACAACCCAAAATGGGGAGGGAAATGGAGAAGATATGCCAGGACTTAAGGAGGAAATTGCTGAATAAGGGAGGGGTGACATCAAATAAATAAGCAGTGGTGGCTTGTTAACCCTTTATTTTCCCTGCTGATGTGAAAAGGGGCTGTATTTTTTGAGCTCTGTGTACTTAAGACTCACCAAGCTGAATCTCCCTTGGAATTTCATCTACATGTTTTACAGCTTTTTCTCTGCTACTGGTGCCTCTCCTGGGATGAGAGGCATAGTTACTATCTCCATGTAGCTGTGGGGTGGGCAGCCTGAACGTGGCTATGAATGAGTAAGAATGGCGTAGCCTGGAGAGCTGCATGCAGAATGTACATGGATTTTAATGGGTTGTTGAAAAAGGAAGAGTGGCTTGGCAAGGCAGGGCCTGAATTTAGTCCATAGCTTCTCTTCCCAACTTACTAACTCATTACTTTATTCTTGTTTTCTCAGTGGGATGCCAAAATATGGGATATTTGGCCTCCCTGCCCTGCCCCTTTCACACAATAGCTGTAGGAATTTCTTTGTTGGCTATGGCAGGAGTAATAATGAGGTGCTCCTGCTTCATGGTTGTGTTGTGTGGTCTGTTACAGGTTGTGTGACATTCGGTGACTTTCCTTGTGAGCCTGCTCTCAGCAGAGTGTGCTGGGGAGCAAATCATCTTGCAGTACTCTGGATTGCAAGCATTTGAGTATGTAGAGCTATATAAAAAGTCTTGAAATGCCTTCTTTGTATTCCTTTTTGTGTTTCTTAAAGGAACCATGTTCCTGAACCTGGGGCCTGAGACTTAAAATTAAAAAAATTAATTTAAAAAAAAAGGGAGAATCAAAAAAAGAAAAAAAAAAAGGAGTAGATATTCTGTACATCACATTTACCAATTAATTAGAAGTATTTGTATGAGTAACTGAAAAACCATTTAGGATTGCTACAGCAATAGAACAGAATGTGTTTTGTAATTTTTCTTTCCTGTTCTTTTTTTGTTGATTGAAGAATGTACTGATTTCTTCTATTAATTTAGAGTAGGTATCCTAAACATTGTTGCAAATTAGCAAGGCTCTGCTTTACATTAATAAGCTGTTGAAAGCACTAATGGAATGAAAGGAAGGCAGAATTCAGTAATAGCGTTCTGAAAAAAAAGAAGGCCTAAACCATGTGTCTGGCATTTTCTATCAAATAAGGTTGTAAAATATTAGAGCCTTTGTTTGTCCTACTTGTTAATTAAAAAAAAATATTCATTTGACATTCATTATGAATAGCCTAATAGTACATAGAAAAAAACACTAGTAGAAAACAAAGGCAACAAACTACCTGGGATTTTTCATTGTGTTTATAGTTAAGCTGACTGGAATCAGTGGGAATGTGTTGTATGAATTGGAAGGCAGAAGTTCACTCTTAAAGAGACAGCAGGCCTTCTAAAACCATGCCTGGGGAAAAAAACCCAAACAGACAAAAAGTAAACCCCCCCACTTCTGAAATTGATGTAAGAACACACAAGACAAGTGTGCTCCATGAGACCTGAAGGAGTAATTGTATTAATTTCACATGCATGTACACACAACCTTTCCATGTTTCTTAGATAAGATTTCTTCTGATTGATGTGTTTGATTTTTTTTCCTTTATTGTTTACATTTAATTAATTCATTAAGTTGTTTTCTCATTCTTTTTCCCTGCCTTCAGAAATAGCTGTTTCCCAAGTGTACTAGAATGTGTGCTAAATACAAGCACTTAGCAGTTGTTAAGTCAGTGTTGTTATTATCTTTTTTTCAGGGCTGTGTTTCTCTGTTTTCCAACCACAATGGACAATTTGTTGTAACACTTGAATTAGCATCATGTGTTCTGTTTGGGACTATTGTTTTAAACCATGCTTTGAGATCTGTGTTTTCACATGTATTTTTGGGTCCAGTTTTGGATGCAAGAATATCATGACCGGTACTGAATGATGCTTAATCTGCTGAGTCGTGTTATCTTCTGAGCGTTTGTGACATGTCATGGCTGGTGGTACACACTGACCTTCTCTTCATCTGGTGTCTTGCTGAGTGCTCTTGAGTTTATTTGTCGTTGTACACATTATTAATGTCATGGGAATTGTAGTTTTTGAGAAAAAAAAAAAAAAGGATGTAAAATACAGTGGGTGCTCAGGATGAGTTAATTTTTGTATTTTATTGTTTGGTTTGGATATGCTGTGAGTTGAATGTGTTTCAGGGTGGTTGATTCATCTGTTTTTCTCAGCTGAGTGTTTTTTTTCTTCTTCTTTGATAAAGAATGGAAGGGAAGCAATGATACCAGTTGAAGCTTCTGCTCATCCCCATGAGCCTTGTACTAATAGCAGTGTGTATTTTTTACCTAGCGTTTTTCCAAGGCTTTGCAATCAAAAGCCTCGTTCCTTGTATTGTCTAGCAGGTCCTCTGCATGTCTTCCATCCCAAAATGATACTTTGTTTGGAGCAGAAGTTGGTCCCATGCATTGCCTCTGCTGTTGAGTGCCTCTGTTGGGGGGCAACCATCAAGAGGTATGTGCTTCTGCTTGCCAGCTAGTGACTACACAGTGACTGGAGAGGAGGAGCTGATCTGGCTGGCTGTGGACACAGCCTCTCATTAGTCTAGATTTTAGTGCTGGTTCTGGGTAACAGTTACTGCTCCAGGCTTAATTTGAGGTGCCTTGCTCTGTTGCCATAATGCAAAATGAACTACAGTAACTGGCTGCTGCACAGGAGGATCATAGAGTCAAGAATCATAGAATGTTTTGGGTTGGAAGTGACCTTAAATGTCATCTGGTTCCAACTCCTCAGCCATGGGCAGGAATGTCAGCTTCTAGACCAGGTTGCTCAAGGGCCCATCCAGACCAGCATTGTAGAACAGCTGTCCCAGTCTTGAACGTGCTGTATGAAATTGTTTTGCTTTCTGTTGTTGCATTAACACTTACAGTGACTATAAATGAAGAGTAGTGAAGGGGGAAAAAATCATCTTAGTTTCCTTTGTGCATATTTGACAGCTCTCTGTGTACAGTCAGTTACATAATTTCCTGGATAGTCAGATTTCCCTTTGTGTGGCTCTTTCTCTCAGCAATAGGGAAAGAAAATATATTAAGGATCAGAAAGTAAGGGCAGAAAAAATTGTCGGCAACCTCAAGAAGAGATCTAAGTATGTGGAACTGCTTTTGACTCGTCTTCCAAAAGCAGCTCAGTTCTGGAATAACAATGTCCTCTTGGGCTTCATTTCAGAGTGGTGTGATTGTACTTAGGAATTATGAGGATCACAACAAGCTCAACATGTCCTTTGTTTTCATGGTAGGTTCACTGATTGCCACCAGAGCAGTAATAGCACCCAGGATGGCATAAGCACCAGAAGCACTAATTATGGATTTTTGTCTCCATGTAGTGTGCATTTAGTGTTACACTGTCTGTTGTAGTGGGTTTGCACCAGTACTCCACTGGGGAAGGATCTTCCCTGTTCACCTTTACCTCTCTCTTGCCTTCATGCTTCCACTGTGAGTTGGGGCTGGGCTGTTCAGTGGTTTTACAAGGGCAGAAAGCAGAGCCCAGCCAAAGAGACAAGAGAATATGTAATTTGCACATCTCAGTGTTTCACGAGGTGCGTATTTGCCATGAAACCACTTAGGAACTAGTACAGAGCAAGGTTTTTCTCTGAGAGTGTGTGTCAGGTGCCCTTCTGTGTCTGGGCTGTGGCGGAGCTGAGCATGGGGTTTCTTTTCCTCAAGGGAAGGCTCCGTGCTTTTGCTGTGTTTGGCAGCCTGACGTAGTAGTGAGCTGATCACCTGTGCATGTGTAGGTCTTTTGTGTTTTTTTTTGTTTTGTTTTTAATTTAATCTGACTTCCTCAGTTAATTGAAGCTCTGTGACTTTTTAACCTGCTGTCTGTAGGCCGTTGTTTTACAAGCTCATTAAGGTGGTCAGGATGGTGAAGGCAGCACTCTTGCCACCCCCTCACCCTCCCCCCCCATCGTGAGTACTCATTAGATGGCTTCCTTGTGCTGACATAAGCGTTGTGTAGTCATGCTCTGAGCCAGGTCTGGGAAAGGAGCCAAGTAAAAAATAATCCCTTTAAAAAAAAAAAAAAAAAGTAGTATATTTTGAGCAGGATTTGTTCCCAGATCTAGCTCACCGTTGCTCTCACACCAGCCTGGAAAGTGTGAGGGCTTGTACTGGTCCATGGAGAGGTGGGAATGAGTATTTAGGATGAGGTGGTTGGGGAGGGGAATCTGTGTCTTGTGAGTGTGTTGCCTCTTTCTTCAAGTCCATCAGCCTAGCTGCACTTCCAGTAACTTGCAAAGCTCAGAGATGGTTTTGGCTGAATTTGCCTGAAAGGCAACATTTAAAGGTGTGAAGACCCCCCTGAGCTCAGTGATACATGGTGGCTGGTAGACAGATTCAATCAACTCTCCCCAGCAATAAAATGATGTTGGCAGGGGCTCAGTTGCTAACTTTGTCAAGCCTCCTCTTGAGGTGACATCCCAGTTTGGGTTGAATTGCCTTTATTTTGGGGGCCTCAGCTGTTAAACAGCTGGCAGGAAAAGAGAGTAAAGCATTCTCTGGGGATGGCTGCTCATGTCAAGGGGCAGGAGCAGTTTACCTTCTGGGTCCTGGCTGCTGTGGGAGGCTGCACCTCCGGTTGTGAGCTGAGGAGGGTTTTACTTTTTCTGTGTTAGTTTTATTTTTTAAATTCCCTGCAAGCTGGGAAAGTTGGGAAAGCTTAGAGGTAAGATTCCTTTCAGGTTTTGAGTGGACAGCTACATAACCCTGAAATCAAACAGGTCTTTCTAGCTATTCATAGTTTGCCTTGAATATCTGGTGAAATCTTTGTGCCTTGCTGGGTTCAGCTTCCCTTACAGGACCGTGCTGGTTCTTGGTTTATGTGCCTGGGTTTCACCTGCCCAGCCCTCCCTGATAGCGAGCAGCCCTGCTCTGCACCACTGGCAAGGAGCTAATACGAAGACACACACTGTGGTTTCCTGCTGTTTTGCTTTGTAACCAGTCCACTGGTAAATATAGCTTGTGTGTGGTTATAAATTTATTCTCTCATTATGGGCTGTTGTTGTGCAATAATTATGTAGAAATTACAACTGAGGATTGTTGTGGATGAGGGTTTTTTTTGTTTTATTTATTTTTCTTGTGTCTGACATGCCCTGCAGCAGGAAGGGTAGACTTTGGTATCTGCCCTAAGAACAGGGTCACAAGCAGTTGTCAGGATTCAGCGTGGGCACAGACACCATCTCAGAGGCTGCTGGCTTTCATGTGGTTCCCCTTTGCATGGCTACAAAGGCACTGCAAGACAAACAGGGACTTGTCCTATTCAGGCACATCTTTCGTTCTTGCTTTACCCTTTGGGCAGTCATAGAATTGTAGAATTGTTTCAGTTGGAAAAGATCTTTAAGATCACTGAGGTCAGCTGTCAATCTAAGACCGCCAGGACCATTAAACTGTGTCTGTAAGCGCCATATCCACACAGTTCTTGAACACTTCCAGGGATAGTGACTCCCTCGGCAACGTATTCCAATGCCTACTCTTTCAGTAAGGCATTGTTCCTAATATCCAATCTAAATCTGCCCTGACACAGTTTCAAGCCATTTTGTCTCGTTCTATCACTTTTCTACTCAGGAGGAGACACTAACCCCTACCTCACTACAGCCTCCTTTCAGGTAGTTGTCTGAAGTCTCCCCTCAGCCTCCTCTTCAGTCTAAACGATCCCTCAGGCACTCCTCATATGACCTGTTCTCTAGAGCCTTCATCATCTTCTCTGGACATGTCCCTTCTTGGAGGTTTATTCTGAAATAAACCCCTGCTGTTTCTTTGGCAGTGTCAGTGGTACACTTCCCAAAGCCATTATTTATCTGGCTGTTCCTGTCCTGCTCTTTGGGCAGGAGTCTTCTGCATTCTGCTGCCTGGCCAAACCCATGCTTGGGACAAGGGAAAACTGCTCATGTCCTGGCTCCCTGGAGATCTTCCCTTCAGATGGGATCACTCCTGTGAGTTCCTCTCTGTATTTGGATGTGGAGTTAAAATAATGGAGGGGTTTTGTTATTTCTCTCTCCTCCCGTTCCTTTATTTTAAATTCCAGTCAAGTGGCTTGTCCCTGCTGAATTCTCATTTTCCTCCCACCCCTGCTTTCATTTTACATTAGTCCCTGTGCTGTGTTTGCAGGCCATATATGTCCTTTGAACTCCAAAGAAGCCATGCCAAAAGGAAGCCTCCCTCTCCTCTCGTCCTCACAGAGTGACTCCACAATTAGATAGCTGCAATTAGAGAAACCCAGAGGTGTGAGCATCTGCAAATTTTTGAAAGCTTCAGGAAAACTCACACTTGTGTCTTTGCTTTTTGCAGCTCTTTGAGTCCAAAACAGCCACTCCTGCTCTGAGAGATGCTCGTAAACCACATTTGCCTACCTCACCCCTGGCAAGCCATGGGGACAGCTGGAGAGGCTGGCAGGTTGCCATGGCTTTGGCAGAGCCATGTGTAGAGGAAGGTGGAGCTGACTGTCACTGTGTTAAGGTGCTTGACCAGAACGAAGGTAGAAGAATAAGCAGCTTTGTGAGCATGCTGTAGTAGGATGAGCCCTACAGCTGTGTTCACAGGGAGAGGCAGGCTGATGGGAGTGGGAAAGGTGAATCTCATTCTGTTAAAGAGAAAGCAAGGGAATTACTTCTTGTCATCAGGAGCTGTGGAGAAGAAGGGGGTGTTGCTGGGCAGCCTGGCTTGCTATGCAGGAGGCTGGCATCAGCTGTGTGCTCAGCCAGAGGAGGGATCGATGTCATTTTAGGCTTCGGTTTACAAGAGGGATGTCCTGTGTGGAGAGAAACGACAGGTGTCTTGTGGGTCTCTTCCCCTTCAGCCTCTGAGAAGCCTCTTGTGCCTTAAGACAGGTTTCTGTCCTCATTTCTCAAAGGAGTTTTAAATGGAGAGGAATAAAAGTATTAATTAGCACCTCATTAAGTACTTGTAGTCAAGTATGGTAATTTTCTCGAAAGGGTAATGTATTAGATGAGCAAAAATACTCTCCATTAAAAAACTAATACAAAGTCATTTGGAACCACAAAGATCATTGTGCATTTCTGAACAATTAATGTGATTAAGGCAAAACTTATTTACTAAATTAAGAAGACCCTGTTAGGCTAACTTGTTGATCTCTAATTAATTATTCTCAAATCTAGTACTTTAGGATTTGAACTATATCTTCAGGGACAGGAAACAATCTTTCCCCCACTTAATTTTTTGGCTTGTAATTATTATGCTTGAATTGTGAGTGTGGTGATTTTTCCTTTTAAACTGTTACTTATTGATATATTTTTTCTTTTCTGATGTCTTCAAGTTTGTCCACAATGGAAGGTGACAGGCAGAGTGGTTATCAGAAACGACAGGAAGATTTCTTTGGTGATTTTGATTAATGTGATCTTCAGATTTTTAGATTTGGAGCAGAGAAGGGACATTTTCAAAGATATTTCTTCCTGTCCCTTGTGTCTTTGACATGGTATTGTTCATGTCAGTCAGGATCACACAGGCTTCCTTCAGTTACTTTGTATGACTTTGCACAAGTCTTTTTTTTTTTTTTTTTTTTTTTTTCNAACTCTCTACTAAGCTGCTTCACATTCAAATACTTAATGAGATTTTCTCTGTGTGTTGTGGAAGACAAGTAAATTATTGGAGCTGGAGACAAACCCCAGATCCATGGGTTTGTTGTTATCACTGATGCAGTTCATTTATTTGTTTAGTAAGGATATAACCGGCACTTCTGAAAGCTCATAAAACAGAGGACACACCGGGTTTACAGCAGCCTATTAAAAAAACCTCTGGATTTTGTGGCATTAGAAATTAAGGTATTTAATCACCAGTCTCACCACAAACATTGCAAGTGCCACTTGCTTGGCATTTTCCCTTGGTAGGGATATCTGCAGGGCATATGTCTAGCACTTGAGTCCCCTCAAACACTTCTTTCTTGTAACAGGTCTTCAGTAATCATTCTAAGAACACTAGCAGGCAGTTCTCAAGATTTACTGATTTCCTATTTTCTATGGTTTACATACCTGAGATTCTTTGGACCTTTTGAAAATATTAATAGAAGTTGTCCAGAGACTAAAATGCATTATCCAAGAATTTGGGTGTCATACCCTACTCTGTTAGATGTCTTCTGTACTCCTAGGCTGTTGATGATGATGACTGCCAATGTTTTCATCTAGAGACACATCTTTGAGTATTGTGTGTGCCTCATTCTCCACCCCTGTATTCTCCTTTCAGCTTTGCTCTCATCCTCTTGCATCTTTGCTAAGCTTAGGGAGTTGGGGTGATAGGTACTGCCTTTTGGCAATGGGAGACTTAATTTCTGTTATATCTAATGGTGCTTTTCTCAGCAGAGCCATTTGACACTATACCTCCATTAGTCATCTCATTAAGGCAAGGTACACGTGAGAAAGATGTTTTTCTTGTGTCGGGACACTTGCAGAGCCTGCAGTGGCTGAGTAATTGCCTGCTGAAGGTTGAGAAGATAGTGGCCAGAGCTTCTTGGTGGTCTATGAAAATAGCTACGCTAGATAGCTCCGGAGTTCAAGGAGCTGCCATCTGTGTAGAGAAGTGTCAGGTGCTCCTGGACGTTTATGTGAGTTCTGTTGTTACTATACAAAGTGCCTCCCAAGATGAATGGTCTGTGCTGCCGTAATGTTCCAATCTATGACTAATGGTCTTTTCTGGGCTTAAATGAGACCAGAGCTATCTGTTGACTTACCTTGAAAATCCTCTTACTGCAAATGATCTCATTTTCAAAACCACCTTCTAAGGTTACAACTCTGATGTAAGCACCCAACTGGCTGCAGTTGTGTCTGTGCTATGGCTTCTGTTATGACATCCCCAGGTGTAGCCACGTAGATGTGCCTGTGCAGAATCCATCTTGCACAGCTCCTAGCCTGCCATCCCTTGTTGTTTGTGTGTGTTTTCCCCACCTCTTGTAGAGGACACAATAAATTTACAGGTTTTTTTTTCCTTCCCCCCCAAATTGTGATATTGCTGCTATAAATCTGAAAACATTGCAAGGGCATGACAGAGAGTAGATCTGACCGATGGTGCTGTTAACTTCTCCTTCATATTTCCCTGGAATTCTAGCTGTCATCATCCCTCAATACAAATAGGTTATTTGCAAGGAGCTATGTTTGAACGAGCAAATGATTGTGGCGACGTGTGAGACTAACTGTACCAGAGAATAAAGAGCCATGCAGCATTTGTGATGATAAAATAATTTCAGGTCATGTCTTCTTTCTCTTTGTGTAGTTTTTCTTTTATTACTGGTGCTAAAAAGGCTCTTGCGGCGCAAGCCAGAAAACCAGACTGAACCTCCTGGTTTTTGTTGGGCTCCCAGCTGGAAACCCCTCCCTCGATTTTCCATTGATAAAAGTGTCACAAAGGGAATCTAGAGCAGAGGAATAGGCGGAAATAGAACAATACAAAGTCTTGGACTTGAATCATAAAAAGAGTTAACCAGTGCAGAAACAGAACTGGATGAGCTGCCGCTGCTTTCGTGGCTGGGTTCATTTAACTGTGGTCTTAGCGTTCGTGGTTGCCCTCAAAGCCATGTAACGAATCAGCTATTTATTGTATTTTTACTGTGGAGGCTCTTTAACAGGCTATTGCAGAGCATTTTCTTCTCTCCCTTTCTACAGACGGCTTCATCTGACCTTCAAGAATTCAGCAACGCAACAGGGGCCAAAAAAAAAACCTCACAGACAAGAATGCTTTTAGTGTTAATTTATAAAATACATCTTTCACCAATAAAATAAAGGTATGACATTTATAGAGCCCAGGTAAGGAACACAGCTGTCAAAAAGGCCCAGGTCTCCTACTGTTAAAATTAAGGGCAGCTGATATCAGTGAGAGAAGAATCAGGCTTGTGAGATGCACAGGTTAACCTGTGCATTTACGTGTTCCTGGGATACCCAGAATGCTTGCAGGAATATTTTGCAAGCATTGAGAAGTAACCTCTTAGGACTTGTTTCAGTTAAGCTAATGAGGGTATTTAGTGCTCCTTTCCTGTTTGGAGGGAGAAGATTACTTGGCTTAGTTGCATTAGGTGGTAAATTGATACTTTTTCTATGGCTTTCTCAGCGGTGTATCATTAAAATAACAGCTTCTCTTTGCTGCTATGTTTGACCTCCCTGTCACAGTAGAACAACTGACAGATGTTTGCTGCAGTATCTGTGTGGTCACCTCTCCATCTTGTGCTGCAGATGTCTCCATGTGATGGTAGTAAGCAAGCAGCTTAAAAGCACCAGTGGATGAAAATTGGTACACCTGTTGTCATGCTGGGTGCTGCAGGGACCATGATGTTTGGTGTCTCAGAAAGCTGGATGCTGAGTGAGGCAGTGATCTGCTTCCTGGAGTTGCAGTGGGAGAAGCAGGTGCTCAGCACCCCAGATCAGTGCCTTGTTGCAGAGCATTTAGTTCTCTTGAGCTTTACTGGGAAGCACTGTAGCTGTCCTCTTGGTGTACATTCCCATGTGAAAGCCTAAGTACTGCTTTCCTATTCTCCTCCTCTCTCTTTCCCCTCTTTACCTTTTCCTGTCTTAAACTTGTGAAAATGCCACAGACCCATACACACCAGAGGTTGTTTCCTTATTCTGACAGTTTATTGTGATGGGGTAGCAAAAAGACACACAACTATTGGAAGTATGGGATGATGATGTGGCAGGAGTCTGTTATGTGAAGAGTAACTAAGTGTGATGTGATTGGCCTGTCCATGTGTTACTGCAAGGGTATAGAAAGAAAAAATGCCAAGATAGTAAATGTTCAAGGACTGCAAGTAGCGTTTGGATATAATGGACATTTCCAATCTCTTCTTCTGACCTTATAAATCAGAGCTGTTGTATTTTCTGCTGCTTTTTTTCCTCATTACATTTTTATTGGACCATTTTTCCTTTAAACAACAACAACAACAACAACAAAAGAGATGCAAGAGGCAAATACTTCTCTCTGAAAAACAATGAATTGCAACAAATCATGATATGCTACCTTAATAATGCTACTAAATGGTTGCTTTCCAGTGAAACAGACTAAAACCTAGGAGGAGTAACTGATGGTGTTAAATGATTCCATTAGTCTGGTATTTTGTCTCTGCAGGAGTTTTTTGTTCTTGTCAATACGGGGACCTAAGAGTTGGTAAAGTTGGGTTTCTTACTGCTACTGCTTTGCCTACCATGCTGTTTCCATGCAGGAGGGATGGATGATCATGCTACTTCCATGCAGAGGGAAACACTCTTCAGGCCTGCGACTTATCATAATGAAACTACAGGAGAGGCAAAATGTGTCTTTGCTCAAGATCTGTACTCTGTGTATGAGTAAATATGACAACATAGACTGTTTATTTTGATTACCAGTTTTTGGTAACTTGCAGTAACCACATGCAGATACCACATGCAGCAGAGGAAAATGTTGAAAGCCAATTCTTACTAGATACTAAATGGGATATTAGTTGGAGAATGATTAAAAAGAACGCTACCCTGAACTGTTCTCAAGAGACTCAGATTTGGAGAAGGCAAGTATTTGTAATAGTGGGCAAAGCATCCAGTGAATCAATGTTTTCGTTGTAAGAAAGGGCTGCCAGACTGTTGAAGGGAGGCAAAGCAATATTGCTTTTTAATGCTTTTGGTGCCAAAGAAGCAGAATAAGGAGAGGGAGGGTGAGGGGTTTTTTTTCCCCTGTTACATGAAAATGAAGATGTTCATTAGAAATTATGGCAATTCAGTTGATCGTTATGTTTTGGACAATTGTAACAGTAATAGGATGAAAGCAGCTAAGCAGTACCTACAATTATAGCTACAGTTACTAAGAGATATCCATGGTCTGTTACTTGAATGCAGCATTCACTGTTTGCCCAAAAGGCTGTGGTACCTTAAATAGGCAGAGAAGGAAAGTTGTCCTATTCTTTTGTCTGATTGCCCACCTGTCTCTTTTGAGAAAGCTCTTGTGTGTTATTCATCCAAGAGGTCGATTCCACTCTTTTCCTTGCACCTAAAGCAGTTAAAGGAGTTTATAGAAGTGAGCAAGCACACATTAAAAATGAGTAGATATGAAAAAAGAAAGAACTGTTGAGTTTGTGTTCCTTGCAGTCCACCGAGACCTGTGGGGTTCGTGCACAAATTACTTGAAGGGTCATTTCCTTTACATTTGTCATCAGGTTTCTTAGTATTGTGAGCCATACAATTTGCTTCCTTTCAGTGATGTCTCAAAACCCCAGATTCCCATTCCTTGTAGATAATGATTGAATTTTATTCATTAAAGCCATTATAACACACAAACAGTTGTGCCTTTAAAGTGTTGGCATTCCAGCCATTTACAAGGAATGTGTTTATGCTTTGGAAAGAGATCACTTGGTGCTGATGTTAGTCAAATTAGGGTTGAAGTCATGGAAATCTTGACTTTTCCCTCATTTCATGGATCCTGGCAATTCAGCCTGTATGGCAGGCACCTCACTGGTTGCAGCTTTCAAATGTAAACAGATGTTTGCTCAGGAATACCAAGGCATAAAAATATATTAATAATACTGATTTTAATTTTTTTTTTTTGGTCTCACATGTCTTACAATTGAATGGAGCAGGGCTATGGCTGGTATAAAGTGGTATATTCCCATCAAGTAAAGTTGTGTCAACAGAGGCAGGATGGGAATCTGTTCTCCTGGCTCCAATTTTTAAAGAAAATGCTGGACACTGCTTGTGTAGTTGTCCCTCTGTGTGTTTGTTCTATTCTTGTACACTGTCTCTGTGGCAAAAGGTGTTCCTCAGTCATCTTTTTATTTTTTTCCAGGTGACCAAACATGATTTTCCGGCAGGTCTCACCTTCTTCTCTTCCTCCAAACTGCCATTATTTTCATCTCTTCATTTTTCCAATTTGGAATATGGAAGTCACTTCTCTCACCCCTACATAGGGGATGTCTTTATTCCTTTCCTCTTCTGCCCATTTGTACCATTCCCTCTGGATTCCCACATCTCAAGAAACTGAACCGAAGCTCGAGTTAGGTCTTTATCCACACAGCATGAAAAGCCCAGCAACACAGTACAGCTCGGTGTGGTGAAAGACATTAGTTACTAGTGGGGGAAAAAGTTTATGCAGGTTGTGCAAGGTTTTGCTTTGTAATGGGATAGATGCTCTGCAAATCCTACTCTACAGGCTCATAGTGGACATCTTTGTGGGTAACGCTGCACCAAATGGGCTGAGCCTTTCCCATTCCAAATGTGAAATTCCTGCTGCTTAATTTCCAGTGAGAATGTAATGTGATAGTAAAATTGTTCTGTAAAGGGTCATACTCTGTTTTACTGTCAGTTTGTGAGACTCAGACAGAAGGAAATGATCAAAAACACTCAATGCTCATTATTTATTAATTGAGTTCTGGCAGAGCCCTTCTACATTCTGGCTTTTTGTTAGTTTCTTTTTTTTTTTTTTTTTTTGTTTGTAAACAAAAGCACAGTTCACAAAAACAAGAAAAGAGAAGTTTGTTAACAAATATTTCTGACAATAAAGAAGTGGCATTTGGAGGCATTTGGAGTCGAGGTCCTTTGGAATATGGAGAGGGTGACTTGGCATTGCAGTGTCACCTTTCTCCTGAAAGAGAAAGCACAGTAGACCATAAATATTCCATACAGGCATGCTGAGTAACCAGAAAGTATTTATCCTGGTTAAGTTCTGTTTTAAGTGCTTGTACTTTGCTGATCATAGGGATTTATTTCCTTAAAAAAAACTAAAAAAGCAAACGAACAAACCCTGACAAGATGTTCCAAGTGTTTGCTTCATTATCTGTAGCGATTTCTTGGTTTTGGATGAATTGAAGTAAGGAACAGGAGACTGAAATTACTCTTATCTTTCTTTGCTAGCTGTCATTTCTCAACTATTAAAGTCCCAAAGCTGCTTAAGGGCTCAGTCTTTTGTTTAGCAGTGAACCCTGTGAGGACAGACCCTTTCGTAGATACCATGGCCTGTATGGAGCTGGGTTGAAGCCTGAGATGCGAAGTTTACACTCATGAAAGATCTGAAGACTGTAGCCGCTACTTGGTTTGGGTTTTTCCCACCCAGGGATTTAAAATTAACAAAATATTGGTGACTTTTTTTTTTCCCCACAGAATAGCTAAAAAACACATTTTTGATCAAAGAAACTCTTTTTCCCAGATTTTCAGGCTTAATCCAGATCCTGAAGCTGTTTTTGTATCTCAATAAATTAGTAACAACAGTGGCAGCAGAAGTAAATTCAGCACAGAGCTACATGTTTATTTGCCTGCTCTGTTTCTCCAGGATGGATGAATTTTTTTTTTCTTGCTTAAACTTTCCCACAGAAGATCAGTCTGAGGCAGATGTTAGTGTGGACTATTTTAATTAAAGTATTTGCCAGAGCTCTAAAAAGCTAAACTTGAGGCTTTTAAGAGAGGGGGTTGAATAGTCTTAAGTGTCATGTTGCTATGAGAATTATCTTCTTTACCTTTAGGCTGCTGGCCTAAAGGTAGAAGCAGCTGCAGCAGTATATATCCTGTCCACAAGATAAGGATATCTCCACCTTCCACTTTCCTCTGCTGCTGTTCTATGCAGTGGTATAAAAAACAGATCCTGCAGATGATTCTTTCCAGGTCACTTACATCTGCATTGTTTCAGTCTCTTTTGCTCTGGTCTTTTCTTCATGACTTGAGTCCTAGAGCTTCTTCAGTACCCTCTGTCCTAAAAAAAATAAGAAGGGCTTTTCTCAGGCTACATCAAAACTAGTGTGCCTCCTGCTTTCCAGGTTATGAGTCAGGGCGATGTGTCTGGTTGTCTCAAGGCCACCTCTGGAGCAAAACTAATGTGCTCAGCTCTCATCGCTGGGTTTTCATGGGGAGGGAGCTCCAGTGTGGATGTTGAAGGAACAGCAGTATGTCCTAGCTGTGCCCCGTGATTGGGGTAGACGGGACCTGGGAGGAATCAGGGGCTCTACCCCTGTCTGTGCACGACCTTGCTGGTTTTGACAGCATAACCAGTCAGGATACAGAAAATGTTTGCCCATCTAGGTCTCCTGAAGAGAAAAAATCAGGGCTTCAATTTCAGGCGCTGCCTATGCAGCATGTCTAGGAAGTCGGTCACGGCAGGAGTATTGAAAGCACTGGCAGACGTGCAAGATCCCAGCTTACCCTGGCTGTGAGCTGACTCCCTGAAAATCTCCCTCTCTGTTCCTCTGTGCTCTGTGTTTTCCAGTTGAAGCTGGGAGTAATATTTGCATACCTTACTGTTGTTCAGGCTAAATTAATATTTGTAGAGCACTCCGTGTTCCCCGTATTGAAAGAACTGCACAAACGCTGCTGTTTCTAGGCAGTTTAATTCTATTCTTGAATGTTGTAAATGTACTTAATCAGGACAGGCAAGGCTCACTGCATTTGTTTCAAACCCCCTGTCAGTCCCTTGTTTTGTGTGAGTGCCCTTTTTNGCCCTTTTTTTTTTTTTTTTTTTTTTTTTACACATAGGAGTAGTGTTTGTAATGAAGCAGAATCTCCTCTCTTAAAAGAGTTTGCTTGCAAAGGTTGGGTTTTATGTTTGTTTGCAACTTGTTATTCTGGTAGCCACTGCCTTGCATACTGGAGGGGGAGTATGTGGGTTTTTTAGGGTCTTACCCTGCTTATAGAAACCTTCCAGTGCATGCATAAATCTTCTAGCAAGGGTTTTTCTTAAGCTGAGGACATAAATAGAATAGATAATTGTCTGGTAAAGCTGATTGGTATTCCTTAAATCTCGATCTCATCCCTTGCTTTATTCACACATCATCTGCACAGAAGATATTTCTGCTGTCTTCTGAACTCTGTTTCACACAGCCCAGTGAGTTGTTAAAAAACAATAATTTTATAAATATTTGCAAGACCGAGTTAGAGTATTAAATGAAATCCGAGGGAAAAATCAAGTCTGGAAGGAAAAAAAAAATCAAGTTCTTAAACATTCTTCTGCTCATAGATTTAAAAAAAAAAAAAAAAGGTCTGAAGCATGTAAAGGAGGATGATTTCTCCAAAGTTGTTGCTTGCAGAGAATCTGCTGAAGATGAGAGCATCAGGAAAAATAGAAGCAGCCATGGCATCAGTGCCTTTGCACAACTAGCATCAGGCAAGAACAGTGCAGCACGGTCTCATGCAGGAAAACCGGGGCTCGTAGATCTTAACAGGCAGGATTCTGCTTGTCGTGTCACGCTGCCCTAAATCCTGAGCAGCTCCATTGAAACACAGGGAATTACTCCAGATTTATGCCAGTTTCGATGAAAAGAGGCTTTCTGCTGAATGGATCCGGGCAGCCACTCGCCAGGTGGAAGGGAAAGAAGTGACTCAGCATTCGGCAGTTGCTGCTGATCGCTGGCTTTTGCCAGGCATAGTCACAGATTTCCTTTTTTTTTTTTCCATCTCCCTCTCCTTCTTCTGTCTTACCCCTCCTTTTTTCCCCCTGGGTGAGTGGCTTCTTTAAGCACCCCACAGAAAAGAAGACTTAATTTGTGGTGGAAGAAGGGATGCAAGGTGGGAATGGACCAGCCTGATGACTTCTTGTGACCAAGAAATTTGTGGAGGAGCAGACCACCCTTGCCAGGAGCAGTTGGCCCTTCATTTCACAGCATTCAATATTGACTGCTGCTTCTTACCCCCAAGAGATGAACGTTTGTGAGAGAGAATTTGTAAGAAGCTGTGGTGCAGCTGGCTCTGTTTTTCTGTCTGTACAGTAATAACCTGACTAAAGCCAGTGACGGCAGCTCCTCCTGCGGGTGCACACATGGGAGCAAAATGTGTAGCAGCGCAGTGAAGTGCAGCCAGCTGCTGCCGGAGCATCTTCTTGCTTTCCCCCCACCCTCTGCCACTTGTTCTGCCTCCCCGCAAACTCACCTTCTCTGAGCCAGCAGCAGCTCTTATTTGCACTTAAAGAAAAAAAAAAAAAAAAAAAAAAAAAAGAGGAAAACCCCACAGCTAGATTCTAGGGGCCATGTGCTGTTGCTGCTTGAGTAGATATTGGGGTTTACTTTGGAGTACCCAACAAGGGGACTCCAGGTTCAGAAGTGGTGTTGAATTATTGCAGTGAAAACCAGGATTTAAAATCTCTAAATGGGGAAGACAATAGCTTACTGTAGATCTTGGAAAAGCATGGGCTGATGAACTGAAGCTCCCTGAATGTTTCAGCCCATCTGTCTTGTTAGTTTCTGTGTCTTAATCATGGATTTCATGAAGTGTCTAATTTTCTTTTTTTAGCTTTCTGTCTTCCTCTTGTAAAAAAGTTAAAGCAGGGAAATCATCTGAGCTGGATTTACTTTTGCATCCTAGATAAAAGCAGTCTATAAAAAGAAGTGAGTGGTGTGTGTGCAGGGAAACCAAGTTTGGCTGCTTTGGGTTTGAGGGGCAAGATTTTTCCACTCTCAGTTCTGCTGCTGTGATGCTTATTGTGACAACTGAGGAGCGCAAGTATAGGCACATAGCTTGTAGTTGACAATGTATTGAATTGTCTGGCTGTGGTCCGTGGTTGTCTTAACAGCATGGACTGAAACACAGGCTCCACTGAAGTCATCAGCAAAATTCTCTTGCTCTCCCTCCCACTGCTGCCACTGTAACTGGCAGTTGTCGAGGTGTACTGGCAAGTCCATGCTCCTTCTTGTACCTCGGGAAGTCTGCAACAGTTCTGAACCACAGAATGACTTCCTAGTCCTATCTGTGTGTGTGGGGAAAGTGCAAACCAACTAAGATAAACATCTCCCCAAAAGTTAGAGCATTTTAATCACCCCTCAGGAGAGTTGTGTGCCTCCGAGTCCTTCCTGTGTGAATCCATCACGCAGAGTACACTCAGTTTTTAGCAGCAGTGGAAATTTTCACCACCCCCCGTCACGGATAAGGCCATGTATATTTGCAGTGTGTACTATGCAGAAGACACTGATTGACACTAATTAAGAGTAGGTGGTGTGAATGTGTAAAAATAAAATTCCTGTCTATTGGGTTTACTATTAGAAGTGAAGTACGTGGTGTGACAGTGCGCGTGAGCGTGTACGTGTGAGTGTGTGTGGAGTAGAGGGTATCTACTCATTTAGAACACAGTGGGAGCAAAGCATTACAGGTCTGAGATTGCAACCTTGTTCATGTGAGGTATTCAGCAAAACGTGCTTCAGAATGGTTTCTTTTCAATTCCAGGTTCAAAATGCTACACACAAAAGCCTGTGGTGTCACAGACTGTGAGTTGTGTCAGTTTAACTTCATGCTGTTGCGGTGATTAGGGGGAGAAAGTTTCACTGAACTTTAGTAGGAGGAGCATTTTGGAATTCAATGGATCACTGTTTAGCAAGTTGATGTATTAATTCCTTCTCTGTGTGTATATGTAGAGCTAGAAGCAGTAAACAAATTCCGCTGTATTAATGGTTCATGAAGTGTGTTGTCAGTTGTGGCTGCCTTTCTGTTGTGAAATAAATGGACAATCAGCTGGGCTGCTTTTAAATACTATTTGTTTGGTCTTAACTGCATTACAATATTTGAACTCCAGGTCTATTGCTTATGAAATTTCTTCAGTTTCTATGTTTTAAGGAGGTGGTAGTGGCAGAAGGTTATCTATGAAGCTTTTAGTAGCTGTCTCACTATCCATCTGCTCTACCTGACTGCTTATCTGCTATACAAGAAAGTTCAAACTAGATGCCCTTCTCAGGCTAATTTACCAGTCACTGAACTGACTGGCAATGACTGAAGACTTCTTCCTCGACAGTTGAGGCTTTTCCATGTCAAATTGCCAGTTTGTCTTTGGTCTTCATTAGCTGAAGGACAAATCTCCTCTTTCTGTAACTCCTCTGAAATTGTCTTACCCTAATTTGTGCTTATTTCAGTGAGGTCTTTTTAGATGGATCCCTTTTTACTACTGCCCAGTGATTTGATGGAAACAAGTCTTAAGTTTCATTTTGTAGCAGGATCTCTTGCTGCTGACAAATGGAACACTTGCCAGAGGAACGGGTGGGAGTGACACCTAAGCTCTCATCCCCAAGCCTGCAAGGTGCTGGTAGTACATGCTTTGGGCACTCTAAGCTGTGACTGCTCGTGTTGTGCCTGTGATTGAGTTGCAGAGCCGTTACTTAGGCATTCTGGTTAAATATCAGTTTCTAGTGCATTAGTAAAAGTAGATTTAATGTATTGGATATTAAGAGATTTTCCTTTTAAAAGGAAACCACCAAAGCTGCCATGCAGTTTGTGCTGGGCTCACTAACATTGAGAGTGTTGTTTTAATGTCATAATGTGTCAAAACTGGCTCAAAAAAAAACCCCCAAGACCCAAACCTTCCAGCCCCCCCTGCCTCACTGATGTTGATCCCTCCCCTTACAGGTTGATATTTTGGGTGATGTGTCTCTTGTTGCTGAGAAGAAGCATGTGGTCAGTTGCTGACCGTGGAAATGTGGAGCTAAGGGTAGTAGCACTGGCAGCTATTTTCCAGCCAGCTTTGGTGTCAAGTTTAGAGTGAAGTGCACTTTATCACACGCACTGCATCACAGAGGCAGGAATCCAGAGGATGCTCCAAATCTGTACCAAAGGCCCAAGTTGCATGTGGGTTGCATAGGGGTGTACATGGGCCTGTAGACAAGATGCTTGATTTACTGTCCTTGGGTGTACATCGGCACACCTGATGGATGACAGCTTGATAGACGTGGATGGGGAAAATACTTGAACTGACTGCAGAGGCTAGAAAAGTGATTCACAGTTACTCAAACACTGAGGTTTCCCCTGCATAGGGCATAATGCTGTAGTTTAGTTAAGGAAACCATGAGGAGGTTGATTTCTGTGCTTTGGATTTTTTTTGTATGTTAGTATAACAGTTGTTTTGTGTTCAGGAGGGATAAGTGGAAATAAATTCATGGCTGAAGCTGTAGCCATTTGCAAAGAGTGCATGGCATATCTAGTGTCAAAGAAGATGCTTGTGATCACATAGGTGTAGATAAATATATATTGAGTTTTAGGCATTGTTTTTTCCTGAATGTAATTGTAATGTTACTACCAGTTAATCATAATTGAGTTTCATGACTGTATTTTCTTGCTGTAAAACTCATTTCAGTGAACTGCAAAGGAAAAAGGAAGAAGAAACAAAAAGAGAGAGGCCATGGGGCAGAAAACCCATGTTTGAATTCATCCTCAGATCATTTCCATGTTTAAGGCCCGACGGAGTAGTATTCCTAGGAGAGTTACTCTGGTCTTAAAGGTTTCAGCACATATTCAGTGTCTTTTAGAA
The DNA here is from genome assembly GCA_013396835.1 of Psilopogon haemacephalus. Classification (NCBI taxonomy): domain Eukaryota; kingdom Metazoa; phylum Chordata; class Aves; order Piciformes; family Megalaimidae; genus Psilopogon; species Psilopogon haemacephalus. The sequence continues at coordinate 1,746,177 of VWZI01015226.1, forward strand.
TGAACCTTGTGACCTTTGGGACTGCATCTGTATCTATAAATAAAGGTATAGATATATTCCTTCTTGGAGACTGTGACCAATGAAATAAAGGCTTTTTTCCACCAGTGATATAAAACATACGAATTCCAGGTCTTGATCTTCATACACATAAAGGTCACTGTATGCTGTTGAGGCAAGTAAAAAGATCTTGAACCAGGTATAAATAATTAACTTAGCCTTCTTGCCTTTTTCACACTGATTAGTATATTAGACTATCTAAAATAAAATACACAAGTGAAATGTGTGTGGGTAAACACTGTGTAGGTACATACCCTTCAGTGATTGGGTTGCTATTTGTAGGCTTGAATTAATTAGCTGGGCTGACATGTGCAATCCGTTCAGTTTTGTGGGGGCTGCACAGTTTGTAGGCAAGCAGGAGGGAAATCCTTTGAGGAATGCATCACTGTAGGACATTCTCATACTGAAATTTTCAGGGTGGGGAAGAAAGTACTACTAGAAAATCTCTTGATCTTCCACACCATGAACATCTTTGAAACACAATGCACATGTTCCATGTGGTTCTTCAGCTGGCATCATGTTTTTCAGTTCAGAAAATTATTTTTAACACAATGTATAGAGACAGACCTTGAAATAGTTTGTAATCAGCTAGACCAAGTCATGGCCACACTGGTAGGTGCTCTCCTGTTAGCGTTTACAGAATGAAGTTGTGTTTGCACAGTTTGAATGCTTTTCTTGTTGGTGCTGATCACATTTGTTTGCAACCTAAGAAAACAGGACAAGGGGCAATGGATGTAACCTACAGCACAGGAAGTTCCACCTCAACATGAGGAAGAACTTCTTTACTCTGAGGGTTATGGAGCAGTGAAACAGGCTCCTCAGAGATGTTGTGGAATCTCCTTCTCTGGAGATTTTTAGTACCCACCTGAATGTATTTCTGTATGACCTGCACTAGATTCTGTGGTCCTGCTCTGGCAGGGGTTTGGACTCAATGATCTCCAGAGGTCCCTTCTAACACCTGACATCCTGTGATCCTATATCTGAGCATCTTGGACATCCCCAAGGTGCTTGGGGATACTGTGGCTCTGAATCAAGCCTGGAGGAAGGCTCATGGCTTTGGCCAAAGGCTCAGTTCCTTAGAAGCAGCACAGGGAGCTGAGTCTGTCTTCCAAGCCCCATACTCAGGCTCTTGGCACTGCGTTGTTGTCTGTTCTGCAGTTTGAAGACTTGACATAAATTTAATACTGAAAAATGGCCATGAGTATGCTCTTCAGCACCACTGACTTGCACAAGTGAAACTTGTTCCATTGTGAGAGGATTCTGTGGAGCCACTGTAACAGCTTTCCTGGGAAGCTTTCTTTGCTGGAGAGTGTTAAAGCCATGAGAAGATTTCAGCTTTGCTGCGGTGGTTTGTTGCTGTGTGCATCAGTGATGCTCTGGTGGGCGTGTTGCTTTTTTCAGGCTGGAATTCAGAGCTGTGCTTTTCATTTTTCACTTGCACTTAAATAGTAAACCAGTGTTTAGTAATGCCAGGGTTCTCAAATCCTGTGATCACGGAGGTTGTCAAATGATTATGTATTGAGAGTAGAGGTTTCTCATTGTATAATCTTTGCGCCTAATCGGAAGGAGTAGTGCTTCAGGAAAAAAAAAAAAATAGAAAAAAATGATAATAACTTGACATTCCACAGTGCACATAAATTGTCAAAAGTCAAAAGACCATTTGCTTCAAGGCTGCATGTAATGATCTCATTTGTTACGATGTGGTCCACATAGGCTGCTCTCTATACGTGTAGGATTTCTTCCTCTCTAATGTTTCTTCATCAGTGTAATAGATCTGACCACTGCATAGCTACTTGCCAATCTGGTTATCTTAATTCCACTGAATTTACCAGAAGGAAAAAGTAAGGTATTATGCCTTTCTAAATATAGCTATTTTTCTATGATAGAAATTTGAACTGCTTATTCTATGTTTTTCTTTTGTTGCGATTTGAATATTCTTAGTAAAAGTAAAACCTGGATTTCTTGGTACAAGCATGGTGGTGATATTTTTTCCCCTTTTTTTCTTCGGTTGTTTTTGTTTTTGCTTTCTTCTGTTTCCATTCTAGTATCCAAATGTTCTCCAGCTCTACAAACCAAGTAAAGGTATTAGGAATGTCTTTTATTCTCCAGATTATAGTAAAAATAAAGATATTTAAATGCCGCAGAAGGAAAGAAAGTCAGTGTAAAAAGAAAGCTTGCCTGCTGGGAGGAATAATTTGAAACAGAAATTTGAGGCACTTTGTAAATAAATCCTCAAACGAATAAAACTCTTTTAGATTGGGGTTTGATCTTAGAAATACATTTTTAGTCTGGAGCCTTCCACTGGCAGAGTGTCATATAATAGGGCTTGGGGTGTATTTAGAGGTTAGGGTGAGCAGGTTTAGTTGCTCAATCAGAATCACAGGAGGCACGCTTGAAGCAGTTCATATGTTGCTGTGAAGCTTATACGGTGGTTTGGGGGAGTAAATAATGAATGCAGCAATCTCCTCTGTGCCACTAGGAAAAAGAGTGGTATTAATAACAACGAGAAGAAGAGGGACCAGGACTTGATGTGATGACAGTTTCTGTTTGCCAGCCAAGTAAATGTGTCAGGAGGTCACTGAGGAGTATCTATGGCAACCAAGGGACAGAAGATGGCTCTGCTGGGCCAGTGTTGCTTGCTGAGCAGGACCCCAGGCAGTGAACTGTGATATGACCTGATTAGGACTAAGCTGCTAACTGAAATTGATAGTATTTATCAGCCATGGTCTTTAATAATCAGCAAAAATCAGAGGGGGGAAAAAAAAAAAACCAAAACCCACACTGGAAATTGTGGGGAGGAACACCAAGGAGTTTTGTCTGACAGTTTTCCAATTTAAAACCAAACCAACCAGCAACCATCAACCAACCAAGAAACAAACAAACCCTCCCATCCCCCCCCCAAAAAAAAAAAACTTCAGTACGTGTTAAAGTGTGGTTAGCTGGATCTCCAGGGAGAGAAAAGATATCTCTTATTTCTGCTAGGAATGTTCTTGCTCTGCGTTACATTATTTTTTTCTTTTTTGAAGAAGTCAGGCTTGTCAGGAATCTTGCAGACCAAGCTCATATTTGTTATTGGGCCTACCATAAATTCTGTAAGTGATATTTCTTGTATAGTTATTAAAAAGAAAGAAAAAAGCGTATCGCCAAATCTTTCAAGCCTTTGATGGTAAAGCCAGCGGCTTAAGTGTTGTTAAAAGTCTGTTTAGAGCTCCAGATGTAATGCAGCTATCTTAGATAATAAATGGGGATATGTGGTATGACTTAGTGGAGAAGTCATTATTTTGGCTTGGCCTGAAAGCTGATGTTGTTTGCTGGACTGTAGTGAGAAAGTTGTCAGCCTGTGCCACATGTGTGATCTGAGTGGCATAGCAGAAAAGTGAGGGCAAGTTTCCTTGATGACCACTCTGGGTGCAGGTTGGGGAGAGGAGGTGAATTGCTACCTTGTTTCTTTGACTTCTAATCCAGAGTAGTAAAATCTGCCATGGAAGTACCCTATGTTCCTATTTTATACTGCAGATTGGGAGACCAACAAGTGGAACTTCAGTGTGGTGCTTTAGGATTAGTCAGCGAACATACACAGAAAAATCTGCTGTTTACCTGGAAATCTGCATTTCTGGGGACCTGCTGAATTCTTTGTAACTGAAAGTTTTGCATCTGAGGTACTTTTTACTGCTGGGATGAATTTGCCTATTGTGACCCCGCACTCTGATCCTTAGCTTGCTCAGAGCCAACCTCAGGCCAGCTGCCTTGTGAGCATTTGTGTTCCTCTCAAACCCTCATTTTGATTTGTGTGTTTCTGTGTTATGTAAGGTGCCAATTGGCACTGGAGCCCTGCAGGTCACACAGAGGAGCCCAGTATCTGCCCAGTGAGCAGAGTGGGGCACTGGCTGCTGCTAGGGTGGCACCTTCAACCCCAGGGAAGCTGAGAGGGGTAGATCACATTGCTGTTGCGATGTTTCCTCTCTGTGTGCATGGAGCAATGTGAATATAGACTTCTGGGTCTTCTGTATCTCTGCCAGACAGAATGTTACTACTTAACTACTGCACCCTGTCATATAGTTGGAATAAAGGGAATTAAAAGGTTAAAATGTTTGCAGGATAGCAAACGTGTTGATTCATTCAAACCCCAGTGAAAGTGAATGATTGAGCAAGTCTGCAGCTGGTTCAGTAGGGATGTGCAGCTCAGGCTGTAAATTAGTGTTCTGAGATAAAGTCTGGCTATTGTTTAATGAAGCAGAAAGTCAAGGCTCAAAGTTATAAACAATTCTGGTGATTTTCTTTCACAAGATTGTGTAGCATTTCTTGTTTTGTTTTCTCTCTTCTCATGTCACTATCTAAAAGTTTAGTGCAGTAAGTCTGAGTGACAGAGACTCTGGTTTGTTCTGGCACAAGGAGAACAACCAGGCAGTGTTTCTCTGGTTTAGAAAGCCTGCAGGGAGGAAAGAAATAAGTCAGACTTGGTGCTGCAAAATGTTGCTGGAAAATTACTTAAAGCCTTACCCAACTGCTTACGAGCCCAAAATGCTTTTCTGTGCTACTGGATTTGCTGTGCTGAGGTTGTGTGGTGGAATGGTGTGTTTTATCAGAGCTGGAAGAGTGCTTGGCTGGAGCTGTAAAATGTCCTTGGTCATAGTCAGGTCCAACTTGCTTTACAAACCTGTCATGACATTGTTGTATTATGATATGATACTGTCTGCAGTGGAGGCAGGAGCTGAAGCAGAACATTACTGAAAAAAATTCGTCTTGCTGGGAGATGATGAGCTTGAAATCTTTTCTGACTGGTAATTGCAGTGAAACTTTTGGTGTCTGTGAAACGTTACAGTGGTGACTCTTAAAAATCCCAACCAAGTCTATTCCTTGTAGTACACAGAAACTGCCCTCAAGTGCTCCTCGTTGCCTGTTTTTGGGTCCTGGTTTGTTGGTGGTATGGTACAAGCTATAGCTGGCACCCGCATCGCACAGTGCTAGGCTTTGTGTAAAAATATATGAGCATGAATGTGGGCAGGGCTGTAGTCTCTGCAGTTGCTCTATTTGTAGCACAGCTTCTTCATCTTTTGTATGTGATATTTGGACAGATTTTAACAAACCTGATGTAGGGTCTGAAGTGACAACCAGAATTGTATTAAAGCACTTAGTATATTACAAAAAGAACTTGCTTCTCCAGCACAACTTATGTATAGCCAGCTAGTTTCTTTGACTGACATAGGAAAAAGGTATTTGGAAAGTATTTTAAAACTCTACAGATCTTTATACTGTGTCAAAATGCCATATTTAGAAGTCTTACCATGGAAGCTTATACGAGTAAAAGCAACTGCCTCCTCAGTTTTAGACAATACCTGTGACCTGATGGACCAGTATAATTAGTTGCATTCATTCTGTGTTGATGTTGTAGTACAAATGACAATATATGGGTATAGTCTGTTCACCAGGATTTGGTGCAGAGGGCCTAACCTTAGGAACAATGGGATTTTCTTTCTCCTAAATGCATAAAAAACATTGGAAGTGTTCTTAAACAGGCAAACTATTGATTCAAAACTATGTACAGCTAGTATATCACAAACAAGGCATGCTTATTTCCTCACTCCTTTGCTTCAGAGCTGTTAACTAGTTTGTTTTCTGAGACCATAATACATGCAGACATTAAAAAGTGAACAGTTGAGTGTAGAGGACTAACAGCAGTGATGACAGAAACACCACTTAGCTTCTTATTAAATAAAAACTGCTTTGCTTCCAAATTCTTAAGTTGCTGTAGTTATTTAATCTAGTTTAGCCAACCTCTCTTTTAAAGATATTTGTTCCGCTCCAAGATGCAAAGAAGGACTTTTCTGCCAGAGTGCTTTGTTGGTTTAGATAATAACCCTTTTTTCCTCATCGTTTTTGTTCAACACATCAGATAAACAGTTTCAGATTGAGGCTTGGCCCTCATTAACTGAAGTTTCAGGAAGCAGAAAAAGGGAGTGCTAACAGAGTGCCTTGAAATAAATCATGATTAATTGCATGTAGAAATGCTCTGCCTTCATTTGAATATACTTAACAAGCCTTTACTGACTACCACCAGTGTCTGCTGTTTGAGAGTAAAACTGAGAGTATGTAGCATCAATACCAATTTGCATATATGCCTGGTCCTGCCTTGGCTGCTAGAAAGCACAAGCAATAGTTCTTCTGCAGTCTGCTGTTGGCAGCAAGAGAGCTGTCAAAAAGAGCAGACTGGATCCTCAAACTGGACATCTTGAGTGTATGATGAGGGTACAGCTCTTCTTCCCCAGCAGCAGTCAGCACCAGTCTTTTTTTGAAAGATAGTTCTGCTTTCTTCACCTTCATTTCCCTGCTGAGTGCCCTTTCCCCTGCTTTCTCTTTTTAAAAGGCCTTTTCCAGTCCCCTTGCCATTGCATCAAAGGCTTTTACAGTGTTGTTATTTGACGATACTTGATTTTTTAAATCGGTATTTATTAGAAGAGCCTGCACACTACACCTTACTGTGCTGCTGAACACATGCTGAGTCTGTGTGTCCACATCACGCTTGGGACTCTGGGAGCCTGGCCATTTTGCAAGGCAAATTCTTTCTTACAGCTGCCAGCCTGCAGTTCTGCTTTCTCCCAGGCCCTTCCCTTGAAAAGCTGCTTTTGCTGTACCACCAAGTGGAAGGTGCTCATTTTGAAGATGGAAGGGAATAAAGGATGAAAAAGAGTAACTTTCATGCTCTAAGCTGCTGTCACTGAAGTAATGCAACGTGCTTGCTGGGTTGGCCAGCAGTGAAGCTGCTGCACCACTCACTTGGCATTTCTGACAAAGAGATGACTTGTACAGGACCAGGCTTGCTAGGGTCTTGTGGGAGACATCTTTCCGAAGAGGGAAGGAGAGTCTTTGCACAGGACATTGTGGGGCTGGTTGATAGGGCTTCAAACTAGATTTGAAAATGGAGAAGGAGGTAACTGGGCTTGATAGTGAGGCCTGTGGGTGTAGTAGCTCAGCACTTGTGGGGCAGCATGCTAGTGTTTTTGAGAACCAGAAGTCCTACTGTGCCTCATCTCTCTCTGAAACATTTACACAGCAGTGCACACAGCATGGGGAATAAGCAGAAGGACTTAGAAATCTATGTGCAGTCTCAGGGCCATGATGTCATTGCAGCTGCTGAGATGGGGTGGGATAGCTCACGAGTCAAATATTGTCACGTATGGCTATGTTCTTTCTAGAAAAGACAGACCAAGAAGGTCTGTCATTTATGTGTGAGAGTGACTGAAATGCATTGAGCTCTACGCAGGGGAAGGAAAAATGTGTTGAAAGCTTATGGATAAGAATACAGGGGCATCCAAATACAGTTGAAACTTGTGGATGCCTACTACAGACAACCAAACCGGGAAGATTATGTCAATGAGGCCTTCTACAGACAGCTGGAAGCAGCCTTGAAATCATATGCCCTGGTGCTCACAGGTGATTTCAATCACCCTAGTACCAGTTGGAGAGACCAAACAGTCCAGAAGGCTCTCGCTGTGCACTGAAAATAAATTTCCAATGCAGGTGGTGGAAGAGCTAATGAGGAGAGGTGTGCTGCTCATACCTTTTATTAATGAACAAAGAATGGTTGAGGGTCTGAAGGTTTGGGGTACCCTTGGTGGCGGTGATCACAACATGGTAGAGTTTAGTATTATATGAAGAGGAAGCAGGGCAATAAGTAGGTTTGCAGTGCTGGACTTCCAGAGGGCCAAATTTGTCCTCTTCAAGGACCTACATGGAGGAATCTCGTGGACTAAGACTCTAGACAGTAGGGGGGGCCCAAAAGAGATGGTTAATATTCAAACATGACTTCCTCCAAGCTCAAGACAGGTTCATTCCTTTGAATAATGAATTAGAGAAGGCAGGAGACCTGCATGGATGAGCAAGGAGTTGCTGAAAAAAGTCATGTGGAAGAAAGAAATTCACAGTGCGTGGAAAAAGGGGCTGCTCACTTGGGGGGATTATAGGAACATTATCAAGGTGTGTAGGGATGCAACAAGGAAGGCCAAGGTCTTCTTAGAGTTAAACCTGTCAAAATGAAAGTGAACAAGAAGGGCTTCTTCTTGTATTTACACCTGTGGTAAAAGGAAGAACAAGATCCAGGAAGTTCCAGGTTCTCTGTAGCTGTGTTATTGCTGCCAACTTGTTGTCTTATTTGCAGAGGCATTATGCTTAATCACTCTGTGTCTATTTTCCTCTTTTTCTTATGTTGTGGAGTTTAAATTCCCTTTCTTTACACATGGGAAGGCTTCTTGCAGAGTCATCTGGGCGTCATTTTCCATACTTCATTCTGAGCAGTGCAGCCTGAACATATCCTAGTTTTATGCTGATGAAGATTCCTCCTTTCTGAAACCGTGTAATAGGTGCTGTGAGATCAATGCTTAGGTGGAAGAGAAGCCATTTGTCCTGAAAATTGATTCTAGATAGCTTTTATAAATTTGATCTGTGCCTTTGGTGATATTATTCACATCTTGCCTTCTGAAAGGGAAGGGAATGCTAAAAGGGAAAGGCAACGTTTTAATCTGTTGTTGGCTCCACATGTATGTTAGGAGTTTTCTTAGTTTTTAGCATTAGTAAAAAAACCTGCTATTAAAAATAGCTTATCAGCAGGGAGGAGCAACAGAATGGTCACCAGAGTCTGCAAGAGAAATGGAAAAGACAGGTAACATGGGAAGGAGCTACAGGCTGAAGGTTGGACTGGGGAGATAGAGGCAATGGGAGATAGAGCATCAGTAGTAATAGAGCTGAAAATGTCAGATACGAAAGAATGAGAGATGTTCCACTTTCTGATGAAAGTGCTGGCAGTGGATTTGAGGAGCAGGAGGCTCCTTATTGTAATACATAATCAGTATAAAAGGCTAGAATTTATTCATGTTGATGGGCTAGTAAAGAGCTCAGGCTTTTATATCTTAAGCCTCTGGAAACAATGTGGCTGCGGAGTGATCTGCCACAGCAGGCATGAACCAGTTGTCAGAAAGGTCTCATCTTCAGTCTGTCTTTTGCAGCCAAGGGAGTTGTAAAGTAATGGGAACATTCAGAGATCTACTCAATTCCTGTCCCTAACCCTTGTTCCACCACATCCTTTTGAATTTTCTTAACCTTAGCTAGTGGCAAAATACAAATGCTCTCATCCTTGCTGCTAGGAAAAGCGATGGTGTTTTTAAGTGTTTTTTAAAGGAACCCAGCAGTGAGGTGCTTCAGGGGAAAGGTTTAATTTTTGATTTGATTGTTTAGATTTCCACTTTATTCCTTTTCATCCATCTCACTTGTGCAGATTGTTTTTCAGACAACACAGCAGAATTAATGTCCGTTTCTTTTGCTCTTTCCCTCTTTTTTTTCTTAAATGAGCAAACTGACTTACTAAAAACACATTTTGAGAGCAAAAGGTTATTTTTCTGGGTATTTTTGTGATATCTAAGACTAACATCTCTCCCTAGCAATTAAAAAACAGCTTTATTTTTCATAACTATATTGTATGTCTTTATGCCTTACGTACATCTCTTTCCAGCCTTTTCTCGTCTAGCAACTTACTGTGAAACCTAGCCTAATGTTAGTTGCAAGTTTTTGCATTGTTATTCTAATCTTAGTCCTTTCTAAAAGAAAGGCAAATTACAGAAACAACCCTTGTGAGATGCAAACTCCTAGATGATGATATCAATTTGCTTTTCACAGTTAGGCACAATAAATTACTTTTCATCGCAGGTGAAATTTGCGGCACTGACATGTTTCCTCCTCCACAGAGCACAGTCGGGTTCTGAGACAGATAAAGAGCTAGCAGTCATGAAGCTGAAGCAGCATTTAACTTTCTATTTAACTTCATATTGATCTGCATGATAAGCTACGTGGTAAGCTGTATGGATGGGTTATTTTCCTATTTTAATTTCCTGTTACCTGTGAGGAATTTGCACTTAACTTTGTGATGAGCTTCCCTGGGGAGTGCATAGCATTATAGTCCAAGAAAACCCCCAGAGCCAAGAATCCTACAGGCCTTGCTTTTTCAGAATTCCTCGTGTGGAAAAAATAAAAGAGCTTTTCTGCATAGGGAACGAGGAAAGAAATCTCTCGAGTCACTTTTGGCAAAGCAGATTTTATTTTTTTATGTCCTGATTCAGTATTAGATTATTGCAGTCTCATTCCATCTTAATTTCATCAAGCAGCAGACTTACTCCAGCATAAACCTGGTGCAGGGAAAGGCAGAGTTAGCCTCTCTCTGTGATTATTCTGAAGTCTGCAAGGGGAAGAAGCACCTTCTGGAGGCCAGCATAACTTGCCTTATTAAATCTGCTGCAAATGTGATCTAAGGCATTGAACACTTTGAACTTTTGAGTACTTGAAACAAAACTTTGAAAGTAATTTTTTTGTTAACTGCGAGTACACCAAGGATTTATTACAAGAAAAAGGAACTAATGCCCTTACCCTGTAATGAGCCCCACAGAGGCAAACTTTGCCTTCCTGTTTTCTCCAAAGGCAGTGTGAGTTTTCCTCCCTCAAGGTGAGAGGTATACACGAGTGGGCCCTACTAGAAAAACACAGTTATTATTAACTACCTTGCTTTAACCTGGAATAAAAACCTTTTCTCTGGGGGAGTTCACTGTGATTTTTTTCTCTGATGCCATGCTTTTACTGACTTTGTGTGTCAAAGACGCGACCACTCTTTAGCTGCATGTTTACAGGGAGAAGATTGGAGTGCAAGGCAGTAAATATCTACTGCGTGTATCTGGTAGTAGGAGAGAAAGTTGCCTGTCCTTCAGGTAATGGAGTGACATTCTACATGATTAAGTGTTTTAAAAGCTGGCATTTTAAATGGCCGGATGGGTTCTTGCCCTTAGAGGTGCTTCAGGACATGCAGCTGCAGTGTACATCTTTGTAAGATTCAACACTGAATTTATGCTTTAGTAACCTCATGTAATTTCCGTGCTGGTGCTAGAGTCTTGCCTGTGTTTCACAACTGAATCTTTTAAGGTCAGAGCTATCAAATCTGGTTAGTCCTGGCCTGATTTCAAGTGCAGGCAAGTTGCCTGGAACCCTTCACTTCACTATAATGGGCCTCTGGGTGCACAAAGCAGTACTGTAAAGGAGGCCAGCTATGTAGGTCCTGAAGTATGGATTGGTACCTAATTTAGTGTATCCAGGAGTGAAAATGTCGACTTAGTATTATCTCTCCCTGGGACTCCTGTTCCATGTATTTCTCTTTGTGTTTGAGACAGGAGCTGTCATTCATTGTATGCCTGTACAGAAGCCAAGTAGGTCAGTGCCTCTAGGTACTACTATATATTATATATCCCCCTATGGGTGAGTTATCACCCTCTGTTGAATCTTACTGTAGCTGTTCCTGCTGAAGTGTTTTAGTGGGGCTCTGCTCGGGTTATCCTAGTCCTGAGGGCTGCTTGAGCCCGGATGACCAAAGGTGGGCAGAGCAAGCTCCATCTCTTTTAACATGTTCCCTTAAGGGGGTGGGGTCTGAGGGAGTTGCCCCTTCCTGAAGACGAGTTGGAAGAGACACAATGGCAGAAGCAATCAGAAAACAGACTCTAGGCCAAAGCTGCATATAAATCTTCTCTACTCAAAGCTCTTTGGTCCAGCCTCCCCTCTTCCCTGTGCCTTATCTTCACTCTTAACTGACTCGTCTTTGTATTCTTTTGCTTGAACATTCACTCACCCTCCTTCTGTTCAGCTGATCTCTCACTCACTGTATGCAGAGCCTCATGTTTCACTACCAAATCGGCTGCAGCGGAGCAGAAGACCCAAAGGCTGTCCACTTGTGCATCTTCCACTGAGACACAGTAGCTTGCTTGCTGCTTGCTTGCTTGTTCCAGGTCTGCTTCAGTGCAGAGCAAACTAAAGTGGCTTAAAATATTGCTGCTGAAGGTGAACATGTGACTGCCTCAGACTGCATCGCCACCAAAAGCTTACAGAAATAACATGTGGTCTCCTGCCATCTGCTTACACCTCTTTCCTCCACCCTCCGTTAATTTTGTCACTTTAGGCTGCTGTAAGCTGTTCAAAGCAAAGAGCCATCTTTGCTGTCTTTGCAGAGGGCCTGCTGCTGTGGCGCCTTCTCCAGCCCATCTTTGCTTAGCTCTCCATTTGCATTGCAATAGACCTAATAGCCACAGAGCTGATAGTTTTATGATGTAGTCTTAATGGGTATGCGGGTTGAACCAAACAGGAGATTAATTTTGCGGTGTCTGCCCAGTTGTAACTCATCCCCAATACAGATCTGTTGATAGCACTCAAATCTCAGGTATTGATCAATGATGTAATTGTCATCCTATAGTAGGACAGGTGATGTAATTCTTAGTTACTGAAGACAGTGACCTTGAAACAGATAAGGTGGTTGACCAGCATAGATGGGTCGCTGATTTTACAGCACCCTTGTTTTAAAACTGAACTGTCATCTGTTCATTACTGGGGAGGAGTAACTGCAGGAAAATGCCAGCATGCCACAGAAGATGCAGCGTTTACTGACTTACAAGCAGTTACACACTCCTGTTCTGACAGGTGACTTTTGATAGTTTTGCTTCTTTGTTGCTTTGGTTGTCATTTCAAATTTATGCTGTGGTAGCACAAAAAAAGACTTTTGCAAGCTTAAGGAAAATAATTGTTTCTCATAACAAGTCACATATTTAGGAGGAAAAAAAAAAAGTGAGGTAGAGGTGGATGTGATACGAGAAATTTGGGTAGGTAGGAGGAAAATATATTTGGCAGAGTTTTGCCAAAGGGAAAGCCTAGATTGCTGCCTCTCCCTCCCCAACTAGAGATAGCTTGAATATACATTAATAAAAGAAGAGGTCGCATCACGTTTCATTTGAATACTTAGTAAAAGAAAGAAGTGATAAGCATCAGCCAGCTTTTGGTTTTAGATAAAGAGCAGGCAGAACTTGAGAAAGGTCATGGAGAGGAAAAAAAAAAAAGCCAAACAAACACTTGCTGTGATTGTTAATAACACATTTGAGAAAAAGAAGTATTTTTATCTCAGTGGAAGAGAGGCTCTGTGAGACCCAGTGCAAGCATAAGACACATTAAGAGGCATGGATCCTGAAAAGAAAAAGCAGGTTTGGAAAGACAGGTGATTGAAGAGTTGGTTTTGGTTCTACCATTGGTATTTTCTGCCTAAGTACCAATAAATTTCTGACCTAAGGCTTGCTTGTTTGTGTCAGAACTTTGTTTTTTTTTTCTTTCTGTCTCCTTAGTAAACTGGCACATTTGAAAAATAAGTATTGAACTGAGGAACTTGCCAAAGACTTCTCTTCAAGGAGATCCTTGCTGAAAGTACTGGAAGAAGTTAATAATTTGCGACCTCATAAAGATGACTACAGAAAAGCAATCTAACTAATCAAGTGCCACTATTAGTTGATCTTAGGAAATCTTTTAGACAAAGCTCAGTCAGATTCTGTATCTTCCAATTTTATTTGAGGCAGAAGTTCTCTGGTAGCTTGTATTTGAAACCAATGAATATCATGGACAGTAGTTTATTTTTTCTGAGTTCTATGAGCATGTGCTTTGTATTGTTTAAATACATTTTCCTGTGTCAGGTGGGTTTTTTTTTTAGATTTTCTGTTTTCCTACAGTATATGCTGGTGGATAATGTTACCTAATGTGCAGAGAACTTCTAACTTGTAAGATCATAGAATCTGTCAAAGCAGTTAAGATGTTAAAGTCTGTCTGGTTCTCTATGTGCCAAAGGCCTCATGCTTGGAAATCCTTCATGCTGTGCTTTAGTGAGAATTTCAGGTTTCACAGGGATGAAATAAGAACTTTGATGGTCCCTTCAGCAGTACTTCCTTTCTAAGTGTGCAGTAAATCTAGATGTGGATAATTGAAATTGTGAGAAAATAATGAAAAGAAGGAAATTACTTTAATCCTGTAATGCCAAAGGAAACAGAGAAACTCTCTCATACACTCGCTGCCCTAGGGATTGAGCATGTGTCTTCATTTCTAAGCAAGCTTATGTAGTGGGGTGCAGCCACGGAAAAATTATGTTTCTTTGGCAGGCAAAGGCTCCAGTTGCATAGGGAATCACTCATTCTTCACTGAGCTGTGAGCCTAGCTTCCAAAGGCTCTGCTCTCCTCCATGGTTCTTTCCCAGAGGTTTGTATGAGCTAGGCAACTCTTCTTACCCCAGTTTTAGAATCACAGAATTGTTTAGGCTGGAGAAGATCTCTAAAATCCACCCTCATAGATTTTTGTGTGCCTTAAGTGGTAGAGTAGGCTGCTAATGGCAGGGCTTCATCCTGCTTTTCATCCTGGTCTTCCAGCTCAGGGGGCTGAGTGTCCAGAAAACAAATGAAGCAAAGAAGGCATTAAGTACCCTTGTCCTCACTATTGTTTCTTGCCACTTGTGGAGTCTTGTACCTGTTATGTGAATGTGCCTGGGAAGATGGAGTGGTCACAGAGGAGACATGCCCACTGCACTAGGTGGGAACTTGTTGCCATTGGCCTCTGTCTCTTGAATCACTGTATTCATTCATATGGAGAGAGGATAAAGAATCCTCAGTCTCATGTGTCCTGTCTGCCAGTTCGGCTGGTCTTAGGGAATGCAGGGTGCAATTCCAGCATTCATTTTCTCTCACACTCCCTGATACTGCTCAACCTACTTATATCCTCCTGGAGCTCTGTGACTAAGTGCAGGAGTTCCTCTGCCTGAGTGTGCCTCACACACCTGTACTCACTACTGCTGTCCAGTACTAGCATAGTTTCACAGATGAGGTACAGAAAGATTGAAGGACACACTTGTCAAATCTCAGCACCACTGAGCTTTTTTCATACACCTCTGTTTTTCGAAATCCTGGGCAACTCCTCTATGCTGTAGGTCACCATTCTGCTAGAATCAAAGTGTCATGGAAAATATCCATCTGGAAGAGACCTTAAAGATCACCCAATCCAACATTCAACCCAGCACTGAAGGGTCAACACTAAACTGTGTCTCTAAGCACCAGGTCCACGTGTTGCTTAAACACCTCTAGGGACAGTGACTCCACCGCTGCCCAGGGCAGACTGTTCCAGTGTTTGATGACCCTCTCTGTGATTTCCCCAGTGTTTATTGTTTGGTGTCAGTGTCATTCCATTGCTCTCTCAGCAACCTTTTTTCCAGCATGGTCACAGCTCTGTTACCTCAGCTAATTCATATCATTAACTAGGAGCATTTATGCACTCAGAGACAGTGTCATGTCACTGAGCAGTTTCTGCCTCTGAAGTATTGCTTCAGTGAGTGAAGTTTGCCCGGAGGCTGTGGAGTAGACTTCAGTCTGTGTATCAACTCCTGAAGTCCAATCGCCTTAATTTGCAGCACACCCCTGTATGTGCTTTCTGTACTTAGTTGAGTTGTTTTGTTGTGTGACTGTGCTTGACCATGAAGCTTCAGCTTAGCAAATTCCTTTTTAATTTCTGCTTTCTGTCTGCTACTGCCTTGCCTTTGAAGTTCAGACAGCAGCTGTTGGAAGACTTCAGATGACCCTTTACATTAGCTGTTTCTCTTTTTTTTCTCTCTCTCTGCTTGCTAGAATGCCATTAACCCCCCACAATCTGTATCAAAATTGTGGGTAACAAATCAAGCCATTTGTCCCAAATTCTTCTCCTCTCTTTCTACAGCTTTTCAAAGCTGTTCTACATCATCAAAAGAGGAGGCTAAACCCTGATCTATTTTCTCTGAGCAGGGAGCTGTGGAACAGCTTTCTCAAGAAGGTGATGTAGTCCTCATCCTTGGAGGTATTTTAAGAGTTGTAGATGTAGTGCTTAGAGACCAACTGACAAGTCAAGGACTTGTCAGTGTTAGGCTAGTGATTGGTTTCAGTGATCTTAAAGGTTGTTTCCAGTCTAGGCAATTCTGTGATTCTGTGTATAACTCTTCTCAGCCTGTGTTCCAAGTACGCATGGTGACTCCATTCTCCTTCAATTATGGTGATGGAAATCTTCCTTGCAGCCTTTTGTAGTCTGTGCTTCTTTCATGCTGTGCTCAGGAATATGGTTCTCTCAGATCCAAACACATGTCCTCGGCTTCTTAACATTCTTCCTTATAAAGCTGTAAAGAGGCCTGGACACAGTCCAGGTAATTCTGGGTTATTTTCCTGCCCTGAGTTTCTTCACTAGTCGGTAAATTTTTTTTTTTCCACATCTGTTCGCTGCTTTGCTAGCCAAAGTGGAACATTATGAAGACTTGCTTCATAGTCTAGAGATGGTAGAATTGTCACGATGAGAGAGCTGCATAACTGAATTTCCTGGAAGACTCAAAATCAGGATGATTTTTAAGAACGTGAAGGATGAGTTGTTATTGTTTACCTGACTCAACTCTTGACCTAACTGCCTGGCACTGATGTTATTATGTAAGGTATCAAAAACTCATCTGAATCAGAATTACCTCCGGTATGCCTCATGAAATAAAAGGCCTTACACATCTATCATGACTGTGATCTGAGCAGTTCCCCTTGTGCAGAAAATAAGTGTAACTTTGGGCTTAGTTTGCTCTTAGCAGTTCTGCTTGGAAGTGAAAGGATTTGAATGAACCCACTGCTCAACCTGGCAGTCACACCAAGCTATAGCTACTGTCCCTTGTGCATTACTCTTTCTCAATATGCATTCAGCACTTGGAGGAATGGAGCTCTCTAGCCACAGGTCTCACCAGGAGACTGGTAAAACACTCTCGGTTTGGCTTAGTTCCATTTTTTCTCCAGTTAGAATTTTCCATTCTCCTTGCTGCTTTTTTGGTCTTGACTAACTTTAGAGTTACCAGGAAGGCCTTGTAACCTGTGATGCACACAGTTTAGCTCTTCCCACGTGTACTTACCTGTCTAGAGGAGGAAAAAGTTCAGCTTGGTCTATGTAATAGACCTGTATAATGGGTGCATGCAGAGGACAAGGCAATAAGGTTTGCAGAATTAATTTGATTCAGATAGGAAATCCAACATGATACAGGAGTCATCCCCTTAGGGCTGTGTCTAAATGGGATAAAAAAAAAAAAACCATACAGGTTTTCTTTACGCTGCAACTCTCATCAGGTTACATAGAGCAGCATAGGAGAAGTCTGTTATGGGTAGTAGACATCAGGTATTTTTATATTTACTGATAGAAATAGGTGGGGGTTGAAGTCACCTGAACGAAACAAAGTTTGCTGCATAGAGTGCAATGGAGCTTAGATCCCTGACTTTTATCTTAAGAGGCTTTCAGAGAGTCTCATCAGTGCTTTAAGACCCTTCAAAGACTCGTTTCCAGCTCCGTGGTTTCCACTGGAGGGCCTGAGAGATCAGCTTATCCCTAGCTCCACTCTATTCCTGCATTTGGAGGCTGCAGCCTGTTGCTCTTTAAGATTTGTCTGCTTTTCAAGTAATTCCTGACAACACATGATTTCTCTCTTGTGGGGAAGAGACTAAGTAGTAAGCACCAAGGCCCGTGAGTGAAGTTTGTCCACATTGTAGGGTCTCATCCAGCAATGGAAAAGATGTGTATGTGGGACCTTTTGTACACCTTTCTTATAATCTGAAGGGTCTAAGCATCAGTCTTGAAAGGATGCTCTGCAAGGCACGGATCTGCAGTGTTCAATGAGAGAATGTGGCTGCCTTCCTCCCTTTCAGCACAGTTAGGAAGTTAGACATTTTGCCTATTTCAGACATGTTACATGAGGAGAACATGATTTTGTAACTTCTCTCTCTGCCATGCATTAAAACCAGGTGGTAGACACCTTTGGCGGAGAAAATGTTTCCCTACCTAGTTGCTCTTTTCTTCTTAGGCTCAGCAGCAGCAGAGGTCCCCTCTGCAAGAGAGGATTTAGGAGTGCAACTGGCACCCTAGAAAATGAAAAACACTTGAGTCATTTGCATAGTGGATCAGAATCCAGCCCTCCCGGCTGCCAGAGCAAAGACCACAAACTTTCACATTTGAGTCATCTGCTGAAGAGCTACATATGTTTCATGAAGAAAGAACTACATGTTTGCTTCAAAGTAATTTTGTTTGCTTTCTTGTAGCTGAATCATCTGACTCTTAGATGGTGAAGGTTATGTATCAACAGGATTTTCTTGCTCTCTTCCTCTGTTTGCTGAGCTACAATGATCAGAGTTTGACCTTGCTCCCAGTCAGAAGAACAATTGTTTGATTCCAGTGTGAGTATCAATGTTGGTGTCTATAGAAACCAATCAACACTTCCTCCTAATTTTTGCAAATAGGCTGTAACCGTGGCACTTGGATTTCCTGTCCCTTGCATATCTGAATTAAAAAATCTCTGTATACAATGATGTCTTGTCTTCAACATTCACCATCTATCGCCTCATTAAATTGCAGTCTGTATTTCTCCTGTTGAGATACATCCAGGCATCACTGGAGCCTATAATCTTCCTTCATTCTTTTTTTTTTATCCTGCATCATGAATTTGTTCAAAGGGCTTTCTCAGTAGTAACTGTAGGGAATAGCAAGTACTGTAAGGAAAGCTGGTTGTACTGCCTACAATTAGCATTGCACAACATTTACTATTTTTCCAGAATAACCTTTTAAAGTGACGTTTTTCCAGGCTCAGTGGCAGTTTCATGTTGATTTTTCTTCCGTTTTTATGTTTCAGCATGAATGATTCAGGTTGTCTTGAGAACAAGATACAAAGCCCTGCATTTTTGTACCTTGTTTAAAAATAGGCTAGCTATTTCATTGAGGAGCTGTGTGCCACCTTCATATTTGATGGAAGATATTTGAAATCTGAGTGTAGAATTGCCCCAGTATTAGGAATCTACCTTCTCATTTGCATGAAAATTTGTCCATAATCAGTCGTTTTATAAACTCTGAAGTGTCTCATTTTGTACCGACACAGCAGGAGCTTGTTGGATAGTGCTGCACTGAACAGACTGTATTTTAGCTGAAGAACTTGCTTTGATATTGCTGCTTCTGTCTCCTAAGGAGCACTCTGGTCCTAGGCATAGGAAGTGAGAGGAAGAAGGTTGTCCTCCCATGTTGAGAGAACACAAGCTTATGGTAGATGTGTTCAGAAGAAGATGGGAACATGGGACTGTTCCCAACGACAAGGAGTTGTGAGGGTGGTTATAGCTGTAAGCATCAAATGTGGGTACAGCATTTTGGAGCTGTAAAGACTGTCAGGGATGCATTGTGTGATGGGAATGGGATTAAGATGAAGACCCAGGAGGAAACTGAGATAAAGAGTATGAGAAGGGAAGCAGCAGGACTGAAGCAACAGAAGAAAACATCATAGGGAGATTACTATTCTGTATACTGGAATTGAGTTGTGATTCCTGAGGGGTGCAGTTGGACACTGCTTGTCCTGTCTGGTGTGAAGATACAAGACCTTTCCACCTCTGGTTGATTTTTGAAGTCCAAGTGCTTGATAAAGCCTTGTAGTCCTACTGAGATAGCAAACTGAATTGTATAGATGCTGTCCCCCTGCATAAGTGCAAAAACCCTGGTGTGAAACCACACAGTTCAGCTTCAGCTGCCTCTAAGGCCGTTCAAAGTGTCTAACTTGACAACGAAGTTGATGAGAAGCATTCATGTAGTTTGTTCAAGCAGCTCAGTGGTGGGGAAGCAACCTTTACCAAGTCTCACTGGCAGTAGTATCTCATATGAATGCATCTTTTTCCACGTGCTTGGACCCCTTAATCTTGCTGTTGCTGTGCTGTCAGCATGAATATAAGAACGCGAGTTGTCTTAAACCTGGAGTTTTGGTTCATGTGAGGTCCTGTCCTCTGTTTCCCACTTGCAGTTATCTCAGTGCCTCAGCTGGAAGAGATCTTGTGTTTGCATTCAAAATTGTCTGTGCTGGTAATGATTTTAACTTGCACCTAAATGCAGATGGCGTCTTTTGGGTCTGTCTCTGTCTGCGCAGGCTTCCATGTGCTCGCCATACCCTCCCTTGGAAATGACTCTCTTTGATTTGCTCTGAGGTGGAGTGAATGCAGCCCAGCTGGTGAGGCAGAACTGGGTTAGCATAAAAGAGCGTAAAGAGTAGTTACTAGCTGCTCCAGTTTATTTTCACCATAATGGATTACAAAATGCTTTTACACCAGACTGCTAGCACTTCTGAAGGGAGAGTCATCACAGGAAGAGGGACAGCTGGTGCGGAGCACATGTGTGGGAGGAAAACCTCATCAAGTGGTGTAGCTGGTTTTGGAAGGGACCTTTGTCCACAGCCTCATTCTCTTCGAGTCTCAGTTCTGTGTGTGATAGGGAAAAAACCTTCTCACAGGGGCGTTGCGAAGATGTGCTAATTTTAGTGTACCAGGCAGTTAGATAATACGGTGACAGCCAGGAAATAACCTATAAGAAAAAAACTTGTTCTGACCATTTTAATAGTGAGAATGAAGCAAGCTGAGTGTTGCTTATTCAGTAACACCAGCTCTACTATGCTATCAATGACACAGTTTCCTGTGGAAAAAAAAACCTTGTGTGATCATGACATGAAGAAACGAAGATGAAATGTTGCACAGTTGGCTTTACTTCTAGTATTTCCATGTCTTTTTAGTGCCTAGCTTAACATTTTTGACATGCTTCTACATGCTTGTGTGTGAAGTGAACTGTTTGTGACCAAGTTTGCAGTTGCTCAGTACTTGCTGTCCAGATATGCTAAGCACTTCGAAAGAGAGTTTACAGGACATTATAGCATCTTACACTTCTGCCAAGACACTTCTGTATGCACATTTCTGTCCCTAAAAGTACTTATCTCTAATTGTTAAAAGTTCTGCAGCTTTAACTGAAGGAGGTAAGAGGAGAAATGTTTTTTTTCTAACTCACCATCTTCTAAATATGATAGAAAATAACATCTAGTCACTTTTTGCAAGTCTCCATGATAAATCATTCCCCTGTATTTTAAAGTCCTGCATAGCAACAGGTGAGTGAGAGATACATGAAAATACAGATATGAAACCACAGATGTTGTCAGCAAGGAAACAGAATCAGGTTAACTCATAACCAGACCTAAATTGTTTTGAAAATAACACTATTAAAAATCACACAGATCACAGAGGATCCAGGTGGGCTTTGAATATCTCCAGAGATGGAGGCTCCCTTGGGCAGCCTGTTCCAGTGTTATGTCACCCTCACAGTGAAAAAATTCCTCCACATGTTTACAATGAAACTTCTTATGCCTCAACTTTTACCCATTGCCCCTTGTCCTGGGCATCATCGAAAAGAGCCTGACTCCATCCTCCTGGCACTCACCCTTTACATATTAATGTTCATAAATGAGGTCACCTTTCAGTCTCCTCCTCTCCAAGCTAAATGCCCCAGCTCTGTCAGTCTCTCCTCGTAAGAGAGATGCTTCATTCCTTTAATCATCTTTATGGCTCTGCACTGGACTCATTTGGAGTTGCAAGGATTCAGCATCTGGAAACCAAACACACAGAATGTAAGCTGTAGAAACAAGCTGCTGCGAGAAAACATAGGTCTTACCAAGTTTGCCACAGAATAACTGGTGTGTGAACTCTGTGTTAACTGCTCTTGTGGGCTTTCTTAGGCCCAGAGCCTTGTGGTAAACAAGAGGTGCCTCACCACCCTGCCTGCAGGGAGCTGCCCTTGTGCTTTACCTGGGGCTAAGATCCGGTGTGGGGCAGCAGTGTCAGTGCACTGCAGTACATGCACCCTTCTGTGCACCCGGCTGCCTTGCTTGCCAGCCCATCTCCCACCAAAGCTTGCTTTCTCTTGCACTGCCTTCAAGAGAGAATTTCTGTCTGCAGTACAGCTGGAGTAAGCGTGGTGATGTAAAGTGCCTTTGGCTTTTTTTTGTCTTGAGGAGGTAAAGATGATGTGCCTTGGCCAGGCAGTCTGATGGCTTGAGGAGCACTGGGGCTTTTGTTTCTGGAGCAAGGTGTTTAGTCATTTGACTTTGCTGCTGTCCTGTTTGCGTTACTTAGCCAGGGGCGTAGCATAGATCTGTTTTTTGATCAGACAGCATTCCTGTGCTGCAGCATTTGCCACACTACTTGTGTGAAATGCCTGTTGCTGTCTTCTGTAAATATGCCTCCTGCCCTTTCCTTTTCCAAGATCCAGCTTACTTTAAGTTGTAAACTCCATGAAGCAGGTGCCATCTGCTAATGCATGTTTTGTACAGTGCGTAGAAATACACGACCTAGGTTTCATTTTGGTTTCTGGCCATGCTGTAACGTAAATGAATTTACTCATCTTGCTGATGAATAGTTCACACTAGCTAAATTTGAAGAGTTTCCTTTGTGTGGGCTGATAAGGAAAGGGAATTTTCAGACTGAGAGAGGGCTTTGCATGTCAGAGTGGCAACTGGCTGCTGGAGCGCTGTACGGAGTCGCAATGTGGAAATAGCTTTAGAGTTTAGAGATGGCTCTTTATGTACTAACGCTCCCAGATGAGTCTAAGGGGGGGAAGTTCACACCTCTCTGGGTGCCGTTGTTTCAGTCTGCCAGGATGCAGACTCAGCGAGAGTACAGCGTGCAGGTTTTCATAGTGAGAGCTTTTGTCACTCCTAGAAGTGCTAGAAACTTAATTGCTTCCCAAGGCAAGCCTGGAATCTGGAGGACCCAGTACAACCTGCTGAGAGAGAACAGAAATCCTGAGATACTATCAGGTTTCTGTGCTTGGGCTTGTGTGGAGTGAATTTGCTTTGTGAGCGAATGCCTTTGGAATACGCTGCTATCTGGGGTTTTTTTTGTTGATTCTTAGACATGGCAGTAATTGTTCTTGGCTTTGTTAATAGGCATCTCAGTTCTGCTCTGTAGTTACTGTTCCTGTTTTCTAAAATGTATGCAGACAAAAAGAAATATTTGTTCTGCCTTGAAATCATGAAAGCATTTCTGCATTTAAACAGATTAACAGGCTTGATCCAGGTAGTTCCCAGCCATTGTCCCTTCAGATAGGCACAGGGAGAGAGCTGGCTGAGAGTGTTATTTGACCACTGCCTTTTAGTTTTGCTTAGAGATAGTTCTTAAAATGTCAGTATTTATTTGTTCCCTTTTTATAGTGGTTTGCCAGCTACTTTTTTTCCCTAGCCAAATGAACCGTGATGGCAACTGAGGAGAAACTGCCTTTTCTAGATAAGGAATTGCATTTTCAGATGTCCTTAAATAGCACAGTTCCCTGAGCTGGTTTTTTGGGTTTTTTTTTTCCAAACTAGCTCTTGTGGAAATCTGTGAAACTGGCCCTTAAGTTAATCTGAGGGATTTCTGGCAAGTTTATCCACGACCCAATTTTAAATGTAGTTCTCCCCATCTCCTTAAATGCTTCATTTATAGGGTTGCCATTGATAGGAATGCTCTCAATTTATTTTGTGTGGAAACGAAAGCAAGAAAAGGTTTTAAGGTAGGCTAGCCAAATAATTCAGGCTCTTTTGATGAATTTCCATTAGTATTAAACTGGTAAAGCTGCCCTATTAGATGTTGTTTGAAAGGAAGTTCAGTGTTTAAGGAAGGTAAACATAGCAGCTGACATCCAATACATCTTCTCAAGTCACCACCAGAAACTTTGTTGAACCTTGTTGGCAGAGGTGCCTTCTGCAAAGGGTTCCTAAAAACACCTCCCCAGCTACTGGATTAGTTTCTGAAACTGCAGAAGGTCTGGTGGAAGTGCCTGGACACTTGGGTCAGCTCCAGTTGGAGCTGAAGAAGAGCTGAGTCTTAAGACCTCTAGGATGCCTTTGTGTCCAAAAGAAACTGAGCACTGGAGTAATGTGCTGTGCGAATGGTGGCATGTTCCTAGAAATGGATGAATATGCTGGTTTAGTTTGAGGATGTTATATAGCTGAAGTTACTGAGATATTAACGCCTAGGAGCAAGAGATCTGCAGCTCTTAAGATTGCCTGGCAGACAAACATGCGAAGATCTAAATTGCTCTGAGGTGGTGACAGTTATCACAGCTTGGTGCAGACACACCTCTACCCGCACTGACAAACACAAATACCAGTTTTGCATCACTGTGCTCTTCTTGGCTGGTGTACAGCTTAAAATGGCACTTTACCTTCACAGCTCTAGGTACAGAAAATGGAAACAAGGGGTCAGCAGCAGCAGTGGCCTCTTATCTAACAGTTGGGCTTAAATACTTTGAGTAAAGACAGTATTTTAAAAAGACATTCAATCTGTTTTTTGAAAATTGGACATTTAATGCATTGCATTGTTCTTACCCTAGGTCACTCTGTAGAGGTTGTACTGAATGCACGGGCACGTGTTGGTCCATGATGAGGACAGTAGCAGAAGAAGGAAAAATATTATTTTCTTTCTGCAATAGTGATTTCCTCCAAAGATCATAGATAACTGGAAAGTCTGTTTTCAAAGCAGCTCTGACTCTATATGCAAATAAAATTTCTGTGATTTTGACTTTTGCTATTATGCATCTGTATGGCAAAGCACTGGCCTATTAGTAACAAGGGCTTCCTGAAGAAACTCGTTTGTAATCCAGTGTAGGTCACAAGTGAAAAGGGGTTGAGACTCCCCCAGTCTACATCATGGCCCACCATGTATTTCAGTACAACCATCAGCAACAGCCCACCTGCCTGTGAAAGTTTCACATTAAGATAAAGAGCATATTGATAAATCTCAATGTGTTTAGTCTCCTAAGAGTACGGATTATCATCATGGTTGTTGCTGGCCACTTCCATGAGCCCTTGTCTGCCCATGTGAAGTTAGAAATGAGCAGACAAACTCTGGCTGATACCCTTTGCACTGCAGTGTGGGTATATTAACTGTTTTGATTTACTGGGGGGATGGAAATAGACAATTTGACAGTCCCGTAGCAAAACTGCCAGTGTTCCCAGCTGCTGTTAGCGCTGAATTGAACCACAGTACTTTCAAGTCGGTTTTTAAAGCACTGCAAACTACTACAGGAGCAGGATATTGCACTGGCTTTGGGTAGCTTTCAGAAGAGCTGGGCAGAGTCTTTGGTTAGTGATAATCAAACTACCCTGATTGCCACAGCATTAACTTGAGTTCTCTTTTTGACTCAGTGACTAAAGTCTGTTGTGAATTCCTCTAATGAAGTGGCTAAGCTCCCTGAGTGCCACAGTGTTAGCACAAGAGCAATACTAACCAAGGTTTCTGCTGTTTGCTGCCTTTATCTATTCTACTAGATGCTGCCCCTGCACTAAGGGCATCAATGCAGGCTGCACAGCTGGCATACAGCACGACCAAGGCCTTTGTCAGCTGAAGTGTTTTCTCTTCCAACTCCTCCGTTACCTTTCTGTTGTGACATGCAATATGCTGTGATGGATTTGGTGGCTTTTTTTTTTTTTTTTTCCCAGCTTATGCTGTGTGTTTGTACTGCTGCAGACTGAACAGTTTTGTCAGTTCTGGATTGCTTTGTAGCTCACCTTGGGTAGGTGGTTGCCTCCTGTATCTTCACCAAGCTCTAAACTCACAGGCATTGCTCAGTGAATAATGTCAAGGTACAGTTGCCTTGCTGCTGCAAAAAAATCTCAGTTTTCTGAAAAGCCAGTAGATGGGGTATGTGCAATTCCTCTGCAGAATCACTGCACTTCTCAACCCAAAGATGCAACTTCAATTTTTACTTTTTTTTTGTTGCACGGAGTTGGGGGTAGGAGGTGGTGGTGGTGTTCTTGGCTTTGTTTTTCCTGTTAGG
Organism: Psilopogon haemacephalus; assembly: GCA_013396835.1. Classification (NCBI taxonomy): domain Eukaryota; kingdom Metazoa; phylum Chordata; class Aves; order Piciformes; family Megalaimidae; genus Psilopogon; species Psilopogon haemacephalus. The sequence continues at coordinate 1,771,746 of VWZI01015226.1, forward strand.
GATGTCCCTCCATATGAGTCACAAATTTGGGACAAGTGGATCCATTATTTTTTTTCCTGAGAAGAGGACACAGCAGAGCGTAGTAAGAACCAACAAGGAAGTAAGCTAGCCCAAGGTCATTTATGCCTTTCAAATTGAAACTGTCTAGAGATAAAGTCTTTCTAGGTAGGTTCTGAGTGCTTATACCTGACTTGCAATGGAGAAACCTTCAAGGGATTGGGTAATAATTAACCAAGGGAACTCTACTAAAACACAATCTATGTCTGATGTGTGCGTGTAAAGAGGCAGTACCTTGTCAAGAAATAAGTTAAAATTAGAATACTATATCAGAATAAAGTTATCTTCTGAGAAGAAGCACAAGTGCTGATGGCCAAGATCTGCAGCTGAAGTTTCCCCAGAGATTTTGGGAAGAAATGGTGTGTGTACACGCACATACTCTTCTCCAAATCATTAACACGATGCTAAGAATGTAAAAACCTTCAAAGAGCAGAGTGACCTCGATTAATTCAAAGGAAAAGTTCAGTAGTGGAGTATGACAGAATCCTGAAGGCACCAGTTTTGGTTGTGCCTGTGGTGAAAGGGGCAAATAACATGAACCTGTTACCTAGCACTGCCTTTCAGATGGGAAGCAGGATAGGTGTGTTTTAATCTGGTGTGCTGAAGTGTGCTCAGAATACTCTGAACATTTAACAGTTGCACAAATGGATCACTTTCCTAGCAGGCTAATTTTGCATTACAGCATAATCTATTTCCCCTCTGTCTTTAATGTACCATTCTGCTGAGCGTGCAGTTCACATGGGCTGCCTCAGGCAGGCTGCAGGTCAGCTTTTGAGTGTAGAATTCATGAAATTAAAGTATTTTGTGTACAGTTAACGGCAATTGTGCAAGTACAAAGACTTTGCTTTATCAGCAGATGTGGTGTAGGTTTACATTTATGTCCACATTGAATTCTTAGGTTTATTGCAGCTGAGGGAAAAAAGTCAGGAACTTGGTGTAGTCTTCAGCAGCCTGCTTTGGTAGCCAGCCAGTCCACTTACCTTTGGGTGAAGCACAAGCTAGGGTGGTTCTTTCTCCCATTAACTCTTTGATGTTGGGAATCAGGGATGGTTCACATGATATGGAAAGGGAAAAGCCTAAAATAAATGCAAAATCAGCAAAAACTCTGTACTCACCCCAAACCAGGAAGGGTTTTATGTACTACGGGAATCATTAAATAGAAATGTTTACTGGACTGCTGTGGCAGACATGGGATATTTGAGAAGGTGATCCAGCTCTGCTGCAGTCTGAAGGAGGAGCAGAGGGCAGCTGTTCCACTTGGAAACTAGAATTGGGTTGGGTACTTTCTGGTTAGTCGAGAGTTGCTGGCTGTTTGCAGTAGCTCAGCTGTTTCCCATGTGACGTGGCTGTATTTCTTTACTTCTTGCCCAAGCTGGTGTTGGAGTTTGGAGTTTGCCTGTCTAGTTAAGACTTTTTTATGTTGGACCAGGAGGAGGTGGGGAGGAATCATATCTATGCATGGAGAAATTATGAGAGAAGTGCAGAGGGAAGGCCACATATCTCTGCTTCTCAAGGGATTCAGCAACAACCAGTGCCAATGTGGGAACTTGTTTGTAGCCCCTGAGTTTGGATGAGCCAAGTGTCCATCATGCAGTGAGCGAAAGATGGGGTGAGATTGCCTTGCAAAGTGATTAATGCAAACTCCAAGTGCTACAAGGGGGAGTCATTCGTGAGCAGTGGTAAGACCTTTTTTCCCAAGTTTAAGTGCTCTGCTGTCCTCCTTTTAAACCAAAAAGATGAGAGCCTGGCAGAAGGATATGAAAAATAGATTAGCTTAAATTGAAACCTGACATTTGGAACACCTCAAACTTTGGCAGACCTCAGGATAATACTTAAAGGCTGTTCAGCCCCACTAGGTGCAGTATAAATTTCTGTTTGGTGAAAAGTATTACTTGGAAATTGGAGTCAGTCTTGTGGGGGATTCCTTGTTCTGGGTGTTGTCACACTAGGTCCTGGCTGAGCTCTGAGCTGTTTACATGGCTGTTCTCCATCTCCCCAAATACTTAGCAATGCACATTTAATCTGAATTGGTTTTACTACACTGAGCAACAAAGTGTAAATATACCCGAGCCTTACTGAACTCAACTGAATTTACTCTCCCAAAATTATCTTCCATATTTTGAAATCATTAAAGCAAAGTAAGGTAAAGATTTTTTTCTTTCATAACAGCATGAAAGGAACATAACCTCCTAATTACCCTGAAATTCAAATGTATGCAAGAACACTTGGAAAGTGCTGGGCTCCCTCTGCTCTCTGCAGTTTGACAGGTATCTGTCTCCCTACTTGATTGCATCTGAGCACTGGAGAGAAGTTGAGTATATTGGCTTATCTATCAATTTGCCATTCTGGCACTGGTGGGATGATTCCATGACTTCAGTGTTCAGAGGCAGAGAACATCTTCCCGAGGGAAGTGAGTTCCTGTAACACACACTGTAGCACATGGACCTACTTTATCTTTTGATGGTTAATAATGGAGAAAGCAATTCAGCCTAGCCCATTTTTTTTTTTTTTAGCTACATGTTTCTGAAGCTCATTCTGAAACACAATTATTGCATGCCTGCACATAGGTAAGATTTTAGGTTGTAAGATCACTAATTGGTTTCAGTGTTGTTTGCTGCTTGAATGTTGGTTTTGTTCATTGTTTTTTCTTTTTTTTTCTTTTTTAAGGTAAAAGGAACATCACTATTTTTAGCTTAAAATGAAAAACACATTTTGTCTTAAATGTCTTGATATGAAGTAATTTAAACTAAATTTCTGCAGAAATAATTTCCCAGAGATTGGTTGTCAAGTAAAAAAAAACAAAACAAAACCCACAGAAAAAAAAACCCAACCCTGTACTTCTGCAGCGACCCAGTGAGACTTTGCAAATTTAAATTTATTCTCAACATTAAATATGGTTGAAGATGTCATTTTTTAAACAGCTCTTTTAGAAGTAGTTAGCTTAAAAGTATAGCAATTCAAAGCACAGAGGGAATGATTTTGAAGTGTAAAGTCTTGAAACACAACGCAGAGGTTGACAGTTTCACTACAATTAGAAGCAAAGCAGGCACAACTCCCACTTCTGAAAACTTTCCTATCTCACTGCTTCCNGATTTAATATAGTTGTACTCGGTAGCATTAGGAGACAGAGCTGAAAGGGCTGCCAAATCTGCCTGTAAAGAATAATCTTTGCAGAAATCTTCACAGAGGTTTGGCTTTTGGGATTTTTTTTTTTTGCATGTTTCCAGTCTCCCGAGAATGCTGCTTTTTTTGAAGAAAGCCAAGTTTTAGGGTGATGCTTAGGGTTTTCAATTTTTTTTTTTTTTTTTTTAAACAAGGCTTGTTTTGTTAGGAAACCACTCCCTTCTGCTTCTGCATTTAGACTCACTGCTAATTGCCTTTTGGTCGATGACATTTTCCATGAATTGCCACATTCTCCCACACTGTTACAACTTCACACTGATTATGTTATGTTATGCGGCACTTCTGCCTGCCGCCTTTGGGAGGAGTGACTGAAAGGAGGATATGGTGTACCTGGGAAATTGCAATTCATTGCTTTCTGAGACAAGCTTCTTGGAATGGAGTTTAGTAGCTGCTGAGACACAGCAGAGGCTGTTTCCTCAGACTGAGATAGATGTCTCCAGGTAGGTGGGATAAGGAGGGCATCCTGTGACAGTGCTGGTTGAAACACCATTCTGCTGTGTGCCACTGCTGAGGATTTTGCAGAAGTCATCATGACAAGGAGGTGTGTGGTGTGTCAGGCTGGTATTTTTCATCCTAGTCTCACGCTGTAGTGGAAAGCCAACCCCAAACCCTGGTGCCACGGACGGGTGCAGGAGGAGGTAATCTTTTTGGACACTCTTGGCTTGCTGAACCTCTTGGGAAGCCCACCAAGCCCAAGCTGCAACCCCCCCTTTCTCCCTGGGCCTAGAGACAACTCAGGTTTGTCTTTAAGCCAGATATTTCTCTGTAGTGAAATCTGCCAGAGTAGCTGAGTGTAAGATCATTGCTGACTGAACCCTTAGTGCTGCTGACATAAGAACTGGATGTAGCAGAGTTGTTCAGCATAGCTAATCCACTTAAACTGTGGAGCTCATCTGCTGATCTGCAAGGGTGATGGGATAGGTAAAGAGGCTTTGGCTTGAGTTAGTGCTTCAGGGCAATCAAAACCTTCATCAAGGGCTGAGGATCTGGTTACAGTTAGTTGGCCCTGACCCAACTGAACGTGGTTAAAAGTGAGAGGTCAGGTGAGATAAACCCTTCTGCTTAAGTCTTGTCTTAAGCTGAGAAGCTTATAAACATGTTCAAATGCTTTCCCATCCAATTGCTTTGACCAAAAGTAGGGCTTACTTGGTCTGTGAAATGGGATGAGTTTTACCAGTAAAAGGTTGGGGGGGGGGGGGGTGTTTTGTGGTTTTTTTTGGTTGGTTGGTTGGGTTTTTTGTGTGTGTTTTTTTTAAACCTAGGATAATTGCATCCACAGTGCTATCAGGTACGGCTGCTGCTTTAATTGTGTCACTGCAGAACATGAGTACAGGTCTTTTACAGGTAGAAAAAAACTGATTGCTGATGTAGTGAGTGTAGTTTGATTGTGGCTATTGCTGGTGGTGCAAGGTGAACAGCTGGTGACTACATTACTCTGTTGTCCAACCTGTGACATGGGGGGTTTTAATTCAGGTCCATTTGACATGCCAGCAGCACTGCTGGCTGCAGCCAAATCCAACATGGACTTTTCTGTCATGGGACAGAGTGGGCTGTAGTCTGCAGAAGCAGGCAGTGGGCACTGCTTCTACCCTGCCACCATTTATCCTGGATAAACATTTATTTGTTCGGTCTTCCCCTTTTTTTTGTGGTTGAGGAGAAGGGAGGGGAAGTATGAGTAGCCACATGTTTTATACATATACTGCTGAGTCCTCTGCTGTCCGTGCTGTAGTACTAGAAGGCAAATGCAGAGAGTAAAGCTTGCTTGTCTGCTGAGAAAAGGGCTTGTAATGTTCCCATAGACCTGCAGCTTCTTTGCAGCTAATCCTTGCTTGCTGGATGGGGATTGAAACAAGACTTCTGTAGATCCAGTCAATTCTGGTCCCACTTTAAGTCAAGGCATCCCAGGGACTACTCTCATGCCACCTATGTACCAGTTTTACCCCTGGGTACAGAAGCCTCCTCCCTCTTTCCTTTCAGCAGCAAAAGGAGGCAGAAATGAAGGCAGGACTCTTTAGCCTTTCCTGAAATTCAGAAAGAATTAAGCTGGTCTGCTGAAATAAGGAGAGAACCAGGAAACAGGAGCACCTGTGTTGCATAGCTTTGGGCAAGTCTAATATCCTTTCTCCAGTGAAATTCCCCTCTGTATAAGGTATGAATATTAATAGTCAACTTACCTTGCAGGGGTGTTCCAGAGTGTGCAGTTAATTTATTTTTTCTTTTTACAGTGTTTGTAATATGTAAAACCCTAAATGAGTGCAAAGTATTACTGCAATTTTATTTTATTGAGGGTTAAGCATTGGTGATGTGCCCAGCTGAGCATTTGCTGGCGGCGAGCTAGGCAAGTGACCAGCAGCAAGTGTGTTTGGCAGCAAGCAATGGACAAACAAGTAAAAAGGGGGGGGGAGTGGTGGCAGTGGTAACTTATTCCAGTTCTACATACCTTTATTCTCTCTTACCGCTCTGCATTTCCCATGAAGCAGATGGAGGTGATCAAAATATCAAATTAGGACTCTATATTTTAATAGACTGAAATTTTACTGTATAAAAGGCAAATAAAGGTTAATGGCATGAAAATTTGTCTTGTAGGACAGTGAGAGAGTGGAAGTGGCTCCAAGCATGCCCTGAATGGTCTATTATTTAAAGCTTTCAGAAACAGAGCATACCCAGGTGGATGATAATTTCACTCTGGGGGGATAGCATGCCAAGGGTGCTAGTTCCCACATGCTGATGTAGGTTTTGCAATGGACTGAAAATGTGGAGTGAAATCACTTGGACCAGGTTGGTGCCTCCTGGCAGCAGTGTGAGCCAGTGGATTTGCAGGTTGTGTGTGTGCAGGGGGTTTGTGTGCAGGCGTGTGTTGGGGGTGCTCCTGAGTTTGAAACGTGAGTCAGTGCCAGACTCCAACGTGTTTCAGTGTTAGAGCTGCTGAGTCTGAGAGGGGGAAAGACAGCGTGTGCGATTCGTCCCGTTCGCTCTAATTCCGTGTGAAATGGGGGATTTCCAGCGGTGGGGTTACTCCAAGTGCGATCACACCAGCAGGTTTCAAGTTGTGTCTCAGCATGCGTATGCCTCCCATGCATTTTGTTACTGCCTGCTCACTCTCATTAATTTGTATTAGGTGTGAAATGCAAAGACTTGTCCTAATTACCACCACTAGATGATAGCACAACTGAATAACAATTTCCTGATAATCAGGGCTAACCTCTGCCCTTGGATAATTACTGGGAGAGAGGAAGGATTTGTCCCATGCTTCCTCTGTGTGTTAATTCGATGTCTTTTCTCTGTGTCAATGTCCTGAGGGACATGCTTTAAGGGTGAATGAAACAGAAAAGGATCTTTCCAGGGTGTTGGGGGGGTTGGTTGTTTTTTTAAGCTTGGGCCAAAGTTTGCATCCTACCCTTGTTCTCATTACATTTGGAAACATTGCTTGGTCCCAGATTTTTTCAAGGTTTGCTTTCTTCCCCAGGTCTAAAATCTGTTGTGGTCACTTACTAAAACATAGTGACAACATCAGCTCCTCATATAACTTATCATTTAGTGGCGTTCATGGAAATAACGATTGCTGCAAGAAAACAAATGGTAGGGATGCAGCATGTGTTGCATATAATGATAATTTATTGCCTTTAAAAAAAAAAAAGTATAAAATTGAGAGGACAAATCACAAATCTTGTGAAATTCATAGTGTGATGCCAGCTTGTTTGCAAGAACCTGACGTTTGTCCCTAAATCTTACAAGTCCGTAACTACAGTTTCGGTTTTTTGCATGCCACTCACTTCTAAGATGATACTTCTTTTTTTGACATTATTAATTATCATTATTGTTGTTGCTGTTATTATTCCAGGAGACCTGTATGGGAGGAATGCTGAAATCTGGATTAAAAATAGCATTTTCACGTCCTCCCACTCACTGTACTTCGTGCACAGAATGCCTTTTATAAATGCAGACTTGCTGCTTGGCTAGATAAAAGAAGCTGTCACTTCATTTCCATAACGAAGTTTCCCCAGGAGAATTTCATTGTTTTAGCAATAACATATTTCTAAAAGACCTTCTATTTTGCCTGAGAAAGGTAACAGAAATGAACTTCTGAGTGGTTATTCCACAAAACAATTAAGAGAAAGCCTTGATGTTATGTAAGGAGGTTTGTATGTGTATGGATTGCATTTCATGTAAGACAAGACTAAATTCTAAACTGAAAATCAAGTTAGAAACACTTTTACACAAAACCACTTTCCTCCCCTCCCCCTTGCTTGCAGAGACATCACCTGTCTTTGTCAGCACTCTTCTGAATAAATTAAACATATCTGTAAGTTCAGCCCTACTTCAAAAGGTCCTTGCATGGCTTCTGATTCAGATGTTTTCCTGAATTAAATGAAGTCATGAATAATCATTACCAATTATTACAGTGCATTCATTTTGTTACCAGGTATGTTCTTCCTCTTGGGGAGGAATAATTGCTGTGTGCTGTGATGAGGCTGAGCTCTCCTTGAAGCAGGGATCCTGGTTTCACTGTGTGTACATCCTCTATTGAGCATGGTGGCCCTGTCCCTCCTTGGCTGCATACAGCATGCTGCTGCCATGGCCTCTATCACCACTTCTCCAGCTTTTCTCACTCCTCTCAGCAGGTCTGTGTCCCATGCCAGCATGATGTTCCTTTTCTCTGAAAGCTGAACGTGCTAAAGCATGTCAGAATTACAGCATCCAAGAAATGCTGATACAGGAAGCATATGCACTAAGCCAAAGGTTCTGCATCCTGTAGTTAGTTCTCTCCTTTTTTTGGGGGGTATCTTATTGGACACCCATATTGAACCACGTTTGTGTATTGCTAAGTACAAATTGATGCTGTTGCCACTAAAATCATGTGTAGAGGCCTATCTACCCGTATAGGCCTGATTACATGTAATCAGGAACAAAAGGGAAGAGGAGAAAAACATTTTCTTTGTAGTCAGGAAAGCCTTTATAGAGTCGGCATCACACTTACTTAAAAATCACATTTTCTGAAAGAAATGCAACAATTTGGGAAATTATTATTTATAGGGAGGTTTGTGAATTCAGGATGTGATATTCTGACTCACCCAACAGCAAAGATGTTTGCACTGCGGCTGCTATGACTCAGGCTGGCATTTGTCTCAAGTGTGGCAATTGTTTTAGCCCTGGTTTTGGTGCACGATGAATGAACTGGCCGAGGTCCCCTGCTGCAGATTTCCTAGGTGCAGCTTAGGCTGGCAAAGGGCAGGCTGAGGTGCGCAGCGGTTCCCGCGGCGCACAGGCGCGTGCACATGCACCCAGAGGCGCGGGCACGTGCGCGCCCCCCTCCAGTCACGCTTGGCTTTGAAATGCTAGAGCCTCGGAAAGGAAATGCATAATTACAGCCTTGCCTTGCGCACCACATAAAGCAGCCCACATCAAAAGGTAGTCGCCATTAATGTTTCAACAGGTAATCTCTGGATTTACTGCCAAGCCGAGTTCCTGTTACTTAGCGCTCGCTGTCGAAATCGTTGAAATCGTTGTTGTGAGCTAACACAGTCATCTTAATCCTGCAAAAAGTTAGTCAATAGTGCCTTTGTTTTCCAGCGCTGTGTTTCACGTTACATCAACAGAGCGGGAGACGTGGCCATGCTGGAAGCAGGGAGAAGGTTAAGGGTGGGTTCTGGGCTGGCTTCCTAAGGAAGCAAGGCTCACATGGTGGCATTGTTGGTGCCTGTGCCTGCATGTGTGTCCCCGGCCTGATGGTTCATGTTACTCCAGTCCTTGTCAACGCAACCTGCTGCATGGGTAGAGGCTATAGGGAAGCTGCTCCCTGAAAGCTTTCTGTAAGTAGGCAGACAAATGGCTGTGGGAACCTGTGGCTGAGCCCAGTGAGACAAAAGCCACAGCCCCAACTCTGATCTTGCTGGCACCAGGAAATTGGTACAGTGGACATCTGCTAGAATTACCATTGCAACAAAAATCAAACCTTTTTGCAATGTTTTTTAATGCTGCAACTCACAGAACTGTCATATTCAGGTGGCTTTGACTTGTTCAAACATTGCAAATAAGTGAGACCTCAGCTGTTGGTTTTGGACCTGCTGATTTTTTGGGACTCACAGCATTTGGATTACCTCTTCAGCACCATCTGTTTGCAAGAAAGCTATGGCAGTTGTCTGTGAGGTAGCTGTACCTAAGACCTAGCCCTTGAGCCCATTCTCATCTGTGACTGGTTACAAGGGTGCAGCAGTTCTTCAAATATGCAGGAGTCTCATTGTCTCAACTCAGGGTTGAGATGCATTTTTTGCATAATAGCTCTCACAAAAGGAAAATAGAAATATTTACATCATGTAACAGAAGCATTTAGAGTGGTTATTTTTATTTCTTATAGCTGTTCAACATTACTGGCTCAGAGCCTGAATTATTATGGACCATTTGCATTCTTTTTCAATCTCTTCAGCTCGGGAGACCTGTAGGAATGACTGTGTTACAAATATGTAGGCAACACAAGTTGTTTTTACTTAAAACATCTGTGTAAGAATGAAGAAAGTTGGCACGCTGAGAGTAAATCTGTGTTGAAACTCTCCCTCCTCCCTCCGGCTATTCCTGCTTTGACAGCCATGAGAAATTGGCAGATAGGGGTGTTGTTAATGGGGTGGTGGATTTTTATTAACAAGTCTATCATTGACATCTGATATGAGATCTTTGTGAGGTATTTTTCTTCTTCCAGTTCTGTACTGTTGCTTCTTAGACACGACAATGTAGACGTGGTCCCGTTAGCTTTCTTTTCACCTGGTGGCATTATGCATTGCACCAACTGCCCACCTCTTCACTTGCCCTTTTGGTACTTTCTGCTGCACTCTCTTTGTGAGGGAAGTCTTGTAGATCTTTGAAACTAAGCACAGGGCTAAGCACAGCTTAACTTAATTGGAAAAAGTAGGTATTGGTGAAGTGTAAATAACAAGTGTGGTTGTGATTGCCATTACTCGCTTAAAGGTGGTGTCTCAAAGGTCCTAATCAGAGTTGTATTGTTACTAGACATCACGTAAATGGCAAGAGTAAGTTTGGGCTGACAGGCATATTTTCATATTTACAACTGCTCTATGCTCATGAACCTTACATCTATTTTCTGATTGCTTGTTCAGAGTGCCAGGCTGAAGGAATGAGTAACAATAGCAGCAGGGACCATTCTGGGGAGAAAATGGCTTCTGTGGTTTCCAAATAACGTGTTTTGAAGGACTGATATCCAGTGAGTAGGTCTGAGAAAGCCTATTCCCAGTCTGCGTGCGTAGGTTGATGCTAATGAGGGTTGTTTTACCTGAGCCTTAAGATGGAGAAGATACCTGATTTGTAGACAATGAACACTTAATGTTAGTTGTGCAAAATCAGTTATCACGTTCGGTAGTGGCTCCTGCACTGGCAGGTGTGAGCTGCAGCCTTACCTCTTCAGCAGCACGTTCTGGTCCTGCCTCTCTACTCTTTGCAGACTGATGTTTCCATCCTGCAGCACTTCATTTTTCCAGTAACTGAGCGCTGGCACTGGAAATGCAGTTCACACAGCAAAGTTGCTCCAGGCTGGAGTGGCCCATGTGTATGTTCACGAAGCAGGGGAAGGTACCATGTACCTTTAACCCTCAGTTACAAATCATGGGGCAAGATGGATTGCTTCCTTGTCTGAGCTTCATGATCTGCACTGGGCTTTTCTGGTTTAGGACCCGCAGGATATACAAAGTTCTGACAACTTGATTTACTATTGCCTTACACCCAGATACAGTTACTCACTCTGCAGAAAGTGGGTGTAACACCTTGTGTAGTTGAGCATTTCACTATAGACCACATGCAAAGCCATAGGAGGTACTTGTTTAGGTGGCAAAGCTGTGAAGAATCAAGCTTCGGATGAGGAATGGATGCTAAACAGAGATCAGAGTGATGCCTGCTTGTTTTATGCAAGTGAAACCTCTTTTGTGCTAAAGTGATATTTCTTCACCCTAGTATTAAAGTAAGCATAATGGTGATTTAAGTCTTTTTTACACTAGCAGAACAACTAATAGAAAGACTCAGCCTCATGAGGAGCAGCCTTTGTACACTAGACAAAACGTCAGGAGATTGTCAAATGGGTAAAGTTTGGTGTGGCTGGTGTAGAGAAGCTTTTATTAACTCGAAATCTCAAAGCTGGTTAATTCTTGATTGGCTTCTGCTTTCTTTGTAATTTCCATTAGAATATTTTTTCTATACGTGACAAAGCAGCAAAACCTGTTGACAACAATGTAAAAGTTTTTTTCCTGACATGATAGATGATGTGCACATTCAGTAATTGAAATCTCACATGCTCCAGGAAGATAAAACCTTGCCTTTCCCATTTGCAGTGGGGCAGGATTGAACCTGTCTAAAAGTATTTCATGCAGAGGGAGAATAAAGGAGGAAATGAATTATGGTTTTATTTGAGTTGAAGGATTAGCTGTGGGATAGTAGCGAACAATGAAACAACTTGGGAGCAATGCTGCCGTCTCTTGAACAGTTTTATTAGCTTATGCTGATTTGTGAATTAGGAAAACCAGATTATGTGATGCAGGAGAATATGGAATGGCAATTAAAAACCTAAAGAAAAGACTAGAAAAACAGTGATCTCTCACTGCCTGCTCTTCAAAGCAAGATAGAGAGCATGACCTTTCCTTGGAATGAATACAAGTTACTGTACAGAGCCGACTTCTGGTTTTCAATTTTGCCAATTTGCAGTTGCTTGCCTGTACTATGGTTCTTATCTGTTGATTGCCCTGGGGTCCAATTTTGGTATAAGAATACTCTATAGAAGTAATTCCATGTTTTTTGACTTGAGGTATTTTCATCTCTCAATTAGATTTCTAATCTCTCAACTCAGTGTCCTTTTTTGGTACTCAGAGGCAAGGTTATGCTGTGTTATTTGAACAACCATGATGCTGTGGACCACAAAAAGCAGCTTCCTTGTGTAACACTTTCCGTTTTTAGATGTGATTGGTATCCCTGTATGTGATCCATTGACCATCTTGAAGCTTCAGTAGCAAAGCCTATGTAAAATCCAGTTGTACTGTGGACTGGCTTTCCTTGACTGTCCCTCCAAGTTACAACTCTCTTGTGTGTTCGGAGATCATGTCGTCACAGCTGATCAGATCTGCATAGCGAAAGATCATCCCAGTTAGGGAATGAGGGCTCTGCTCTTCAGGCAAGGACTGTGCTTCAAGAAGCAGTGTGTTCCCTGTGAGTCCCAAAGTTTGTGCGATGCATCTTTAAATCTGAAGTATAAAAGCACCTGGGAACACTTACAGGCAAACATACCTTGTCCTTTGCAGAAAGAAGTGCCTAGAGGTAAGGTCAAATGAGCAAGTTGTAGCAGATTAAACTAGCTTGTGAATTTCCAGCACCTCATCTGCTCCATAATAACTGGCTGTGTGTGCAGTGCAAAGGCACCCTACGGTAAATACAAGGTCTAGCTCCTTTTTCCCCTGAAGGGTAGGCTAACTTGCTTTATGTCATCTTTCCTATGAAACGTGGCCAGCCCTCTGGTGAGGTGGTTGGAGCCCCACAAGGAGAGGCTGAGGGAGCTGGTGTGGTTCAGCCTGAAGAAGAGGAGGCTCAGGGGAGACCTTATTTATCTCTACAACTACCTGAAAGGAGATTGTGGCCAGGTGGAGGTTGTTCTCTTCTCCCAGGCAACCAGTGACAGAACAAGAGGACGGTCTCAAACTGCACCAGGGCAGGTTTAGGCTGGACGTTAGGAGGAAGTTCTTCACAGAAAGAGTGATTGACATTGGAATGGGCTGCCTGGGGAGATGGAGGATTCCCCATCCCAAGAGGTGTTTAAAAGGAGACTGGATGAGGCTCTTAGTGCCATGGATTAGTTAATTAGAAGGTGATAGGTTGGACTCGATCTCAAAGATCTTCTCCAAACTGGTTAATTCTGTGATTCTGTGAAATAAGGGTCCATGGAGAAGGATATCTGCCACAGACCACCACTGCACTGTATTGCACAGATGCTGTGTGTGGCTCATTCTCACGTCCGTATGCTGTCAGGGGTCTGTAAGACAAATTCCAGACTGATAGCAAGATAATTGCATGCTTGGAACGCAACACTGGCTCCTGTGTCAGTGATCAGAGCCCTGGTACAGGCAATCAGAGACTTGGTTAACTTGAATAGAATCAAAATCCTGACCCCGTCCCATCCCTGGAGGTCTTTAAGACCAGGCTGGAAGGGGCTCTGAGCAACTTTGATCTAGGGTGAGGCATCCCTGCCCATGGCAGGGGTATTGGAGCTAGATGATCCTTGAGGTCCCCTCCAGCTCTGACAATTCTTTGATTCTGTGCACTGAGACTTGTGGTCATCATTATCATTGCTAGTGCACCTTGGAGAGTCCCAAACAGCCAGACACTGGGTTTTGTTATTGTTGCTTTGTATGTTCAACTAGAACTGATTGTGTCAGGGCTGCACATCTTTTTGGATAATTATCATTGTTGCCATCCCTCTGTTCTTCACCCATGAACTGCACTTGTCCATCTGTCTGATGTGTTTCCTGCCTTCATGTAGGATGAGATTCATCTGCATGCATCTGTAGCCATCTAATCTGAGCTCAGCGTCTAGACTCGCTTTATGGAGAGAAAGGAGACCTTTCTAGAGAATGATTCCTTCTGTCCTGAAGCAGATACTAGTGATAGGTCAAATTTAATAATCTTCTAGATTGTCTTGTTTCCTCCTGTGATGGTAAAGAGAATTTGCACAGTCTCAGGTGCAGACTTCAATGCTGCACGTATTTTCCATCCAGGGACATGGATTCTGCATAGTGCCGATAGGATGGGATCCACATGCACAAATCCTAGAAATACACATGAAATGTGTACATTACATCAAGGAGATAGGAAGGATTTGTGGCACAAAGTGAAGCTAAGAATTTAGGAAGTCTAAGAAGACCATGGGAAGCCGAAGGAAAATGTGTGTGTATTTTCCTGTGGAAATGCATGCTCTATTTTACATATTCTCTTGGATTAGAAATGCTGTGTCCAGCAGGAGTAGGGAGGTGATTGTCCCCTTGTACTCCTCTGATAAGGCCACACTTTGTGTTTAGTTTTGGGCACCTCGGTACAAGAGGGATGTGGAGGTGCTGGACCAAGTACAGAGGAGGGCATCAAAGATGGTGAAGGGCCTGGAGAAAAAATCTTAAGAGGTGCAACTGAGAGAGCTGGGGATGATTAGTTTGAGAAAGGCTGAGGGGAGACCTCATCACTGTCTACAGCTACCTGAAAGGATGTTGTGGAGAGGTTGGTGCTGGTCTCTTCTCAGATGTAATTAGTGATAGAACAAGAGGGAATGACCTCAAGCCACAACTGGGTAGGTTTAGACTGGATATTAGGGGGAAAAAAAAAATCAGGGAAAGAGTGGTCAGGCCAATGCCCACATCCTTGGATGTGTTGAAAGGTTGTTTTGATGTGATGCTTGGGGATATAGTTTAGGGTGCACCTTGTAGAGTAGGTTTATTGGTTGGATTTGGTGATCCTGAGGGTATTCTCCAACCTGAGAGTTTCTGTGATTCTGTAAATAAAGGTGAGGGTAGTCTTGATATTTTGTGCAGTAGGCCCACAAAGAATTTCTTGTAAAAAAAAAAACAAACCCCAAAAAATAGCATAATATTAAAAATCTCAGCTGTGAAAAGTGCAGAAGAATAACAAGAATGCATGTGTCTATTTTTTGTTTCTATATTCCTCTGTTGCAATATGACACATATATGCAGAAATAGATAGGTGTTTGTGTGTTCCCTTTGAGGAGTTCATGAAAAGCCAAAGTCTTCCTGTGTGGATCTGACTGCACATAGTGGGCTTTGTTTGCAGCCACAATCCCAAGTATTTTTTTTTTTTTTCTTCCTCTCGTTATGGCAACAGAAGTATCCAAGAACTATTTTAATTATTTATCTGCCTCAGCAACTCTAAACTGAGTTTTAATTGTTGGTAATATGAAGTACAGAGCAAATGACTCCTCCTATCCTAGATCAGTGTTTGATGTACACTCTATGCTGGAAATCTCCATCCGGAAAAATGCATTTTCTTCTAAGAGATGCAGGAATAAATCTTTCATATGCGAAACAGCTCTGTGGATTTTCTTCTTTGAATTCCTTGCTTTCCTTTCATGCTTTGATTTGCTTTTCTTTTACAGCTCTATCTTACTTCAGTTAAAAGAGGAGAAAGAGCAAGGACCTGTGAGCACTCCGATGGTTTCTGGAAAATCTTCATGCTAAAGGATACTCCAGAATTCCCTGAGGAAGAACATAGTGAATGTTGTGAGTTCCTAGCAAAGATAATATGTACTTGGAATTGTGTCTTTTTCCTTTTTTTTTTTTTTTTTTTTTAGGGGGGGGGGGGGGGGGG
>VWZI01015226.1:1787351-1845337 GCA_013396835.1 Psilopogon haemacephalus
TTTTTTTTTTTTTTTTTAAGTGGGGAGGGAGGGTGGAGTGGTATCTGCACTGTATCCTGCTGATGTACTGTTCATCTTTTCGCTCTGCTGAAACCAAAGGCAGGTGTGTTTGGGTTGGACTGGTAAGCCAGACTGAAATTTCTCTCTCTCTCTTTTTTTTTTTTTTTTTTTCCCCCGAATATCTTCAAGGGTAGAATAGTGTTAGCTAAGCAAAGATGCTGAGTTTCTTTTACCTTGGACTCCTACAGTTAGTTAATATATTGCTGTAGCTTTTAAGTGAAATATCTAAGCCTCTATTTGAAAGGCTTGTGTCTGTGTAGCAAAACAAGAATGAAGAATATTATGGGCAACAGTTCAGCAGTCCACAGGTCAGATTGAGGAGTTTTAGACATGCTCATACAAAGGTTGACGTTATTTGATCATTTTCATGTTAGAGGAATGCAAATGCAGATAGTTGTGCCTAATGTTCCAAACTCCTATTGCTTTGATCAAGTTTGTTACCTTAGAGCGTGTTCAATACAAGTGCTCCTCACAGAGGTCTGTGTTATGGGAATTGGAGTTACCTTTCCTACCTTTCACTAGGAAACACAGCTGTGTAACAAAGAACTTGATACAGCCACAGCATTTAATAAAGGGAACCTTTCCCACGAGGGATGGCTAAAGAGAAGGCATGAATGTTTTTACATTCATTTTTCTCACAAAGCTCACTGCTTTTCTGGGGCTGAAACAGGCAAATGTGCAGTTCAGTTGTAAACATCCTCACAAACAGAGGAAAACAAGAAATCTCTGCCTGCTAGATTTGAGAATAATTCTCATTTCTGCATTAATGAGGAACCTCAGGAATTCAAAATAATAGTTAAGTTAGGGTTTAAACTCTTCAACCCGAAGTATACAGTGCTCCTTCAGGATACTAGCAGTGATAAAACAGCTGCAGATTCTTCCAGTCTGAACAAATGAGTTTTTCACTTCTCCTAAATTTAGTAAACATAGATTTATTTTCTGACTGCTAGGCAAGCCTACTAGCTCCTTGAAAGTAAGATGGATGCTCTCCTTTGCTCTGCTTTTCCTTTTGGGTTCAGGCTTTGAAAAGCCGATTGAGACAGTGTAAGTGGTGCTTCTTTCCCAAGAGTCACTTGCAAAATAAATGTTAGAGCAGACACTGAAGAACCTTCATCATCTCTCTCTTTCTGCATCCCTTGAAATACACTGAAATAGTTAACAAAGCTGACATTTGGAATTGTTAGTTGCTAGTACCACTAAGCTCCCAAGTTAGTAACTCATTAAAATGAACATGGGGCCTCTGAGACCTGGGGCTTCTTGCTGTCTATGTATCCAAGCAGACATGGCCATACCAGCTTATTCCCACACCTGGGGAGACTTCTGTGAAACCACAAGGGCTTACTTTGCAGGCTGATGTCCTAATTGCAATAGCTGCATCACCTCATGTCTAGGAGAGCATTCCCTGGGTCTTCTAAGGCATGCAGTGTGCCAGATCTGCCAGATAAACTTGCATGAGAGCAGGAGGCAATCATCAGCTGTTACAGAGCATGAAGTATCAGTTGAACGTGCTGTCGGTGTCATTATTATATTCTGCTCTGTCCTAAACAGTTTTAAATGAGCCCACTCAAAGCAGTGTGGTGGTCTGTTACTGTGGTACCAAAACCTTAAATTACACCCAGGAGGCCTGGGTTTATGCAGAAGAGGCAACACTCTTCTCACCTGGTATGGATGGAGAGAAAGTGCTCTTGAGATTATCTCTCACCATGGCATCCAGGACTGCTTTTGTTCATTCATAGGTGATGGAGAGCTTCTTAGTTCCTTGAGAGTGTATTTTGTCACTTGGCTTCTGCTTGGAACATAGTGCTGCAAGGAGGAGGTTGGCCAATTTCCTACTCTTGCCTCACCTTTTTCCTGTATTCTCTGCAAGAGTCAAGAATACCAGAGATGAGGAGTGGAAAGGAAATGCTCACAGGCAGCGGTTTGACTGAAAAATGCTGCTCTTGTTCTCTGTGTGTTTGCAGGGTGTTGTCAGGTTAAGATGTGCAGAAAGCATTCAGGCCTTTCCCATTGGTGGTAGCTGTTGTCATCCCTTCCTTCTTCTCCCCCAGCCACCCAGGCAAATGTCAGAGGGGGAGGGCAGAAAATTGGGCCCAGTGTCTTGGATCCGCCTAGAAACTGCTTGTTTACTAAACAGAAAAATTTTCTCGCTTCCTTTCTTCTGCCCTACTCATTCAGATGAAGCACATTTCTGGAATAGCAGAGCATGTACAAATCAAGTCCATATTCCTCTTCTGCAGAGAGAAAAGAGGATGTCAGGAGGATTCGTTAAGGAGGAACATTTATTTCACTTAGTGAGAGATAAATATAAACTGGGGCAAGGCTCCTTTGCTCTTGCAGAAGGGTACACTGCAAATTCCAGTATAGGGTTTTCAGTCATTTTCTGGTAGGATTTAGGGATCGTGGAGTTTTTGCTGGGTTTATGTTTGGTTATTTCTTTTTCATGCTGAAAGCATATGCTGCAGCTTTTTTGGAGTGCTAGCTGCACAAACAGATACTGTCAGGAGCAATGAATAAACTCCTCATATTCCTCACTTGCAGGCATTTCTTCACTTTTTTTTCTCCCTTGTGCTTATGTGAAAACCTCTGGCATGGTTTGTGGGAAATGGAGAATAGATTTCTAAATCCAGTATGTGTCAATAAGTGAAACATCTTTGGCTGATCTGGTATCTATAGCTGTTATTCTGGGCAAACTGCAGATGGCAGGATAGTAAACATCCCAGCTCCTCGCTCTGACAGCCTTTCTGTGCCTGCCTTTGATGTCAACCTGCTGCTGTAAGGGCTGATCCCAGAGAGGCTCTCAGGGACTGCATCCACACGAGGCTTAGCTCTGGGCCCATCCCGTTCTTGAGCTACGGCCTCCTTTCTCCACTCCTTGGCCCTTCTTTGCTCCGTTCACCCTATCTCTATCTGCTCCCTCTACCCTGGTGCTATCTCATCCATACTCCTTTGGCTGCTGGCTGTTTTTCCTGGCACCTGGACCTATGTTAGGACTGGGAGTGGCAGCTCCTGGAGCTGACATCAGTGCTGCTTCCTAAACTGCCTGGCCAAGCTGGTGGGAGCTCTGGCACACCCTCTTCCCCAAGCATCACTTTCTTCTCCTTTTACAGTAGTTTACTGTGAGAAGCCTTCTCTCACACCTTAAGCCTCAACACCAGGTTTGTGATTTGCTTGGAAGCGATGCCTGTGTCTGTCCAAACAGTGCTGAGCTGTGCACACCTCAGAAGAGCAATGGGAAGTTTTGACACATCCAGCCTTAATGTTTCTGAACATCTTTGCTTTTTGAATCACTGTGGTATCCCTATACTGAACCACTTCAAGGTTTTCTATGGAAACTCCCAGGCTGCTGACGAAAGAGAGATCTGCGTGTGTCTGTTCTTCCAAACAACTGCCCCACACATGCCACTTGGTATTTATAGGGAAAAGGAAAAAGGGAAGAATCACTGTCATTTGAGGAATGTCTCTCCAAAATGGCAGTTATTTATTACCAGGCATTATTCTTCATTAAGAGCTACAGACAGCTGCAGCTTCCCTGTAAATAGAACTTGCACTCTGTAGGCATGCTATACATAAGGCTTCAGGTTTCTGACGTTTCTCTGCCAAAAATCAGAAGTATTTCTCACTAAATAAATGTTTATTCAGAAAGTCTAATTTTCTGGCTTTCATTTCACATCATATGTTTCTGGTGGCCAGACAAGAATGGCTCAAGGCCGACATTAGGAAGAAGCTAAAACAGTTTGGGTCTCTTACAAGGCTTCCAAAAAAAGTCTCTGACTGTAACTCTGGGCCTTTGGTTTGGCACTTTGGTTTAATCGATGAATGCTGGATTAAAAGGGATGTTGCAGACATATAGCAGAGCTGCTGTGTCTGTGCAGAAGAGAAGCAGGCAGTGGTAGGTGCATAGTGGCCTTGCAGTTCTCTGAGTGCATGGGTAGCAAACCTGCCGTGGTGGCACACAGCAGTCAATCTGTCCTGGCAGTGGGGAATCCCCCATACAGTTAGTGCCTGGGCATCTTTGGTCAGTGTGTGAGTGCTGGGCTGTGTCCACTTGTCTGTGCCATCCAGCAGGGAGCTGGCCAGGGTGACTTGGAGCCCAACAATGAGACCATAAGCCACCAGTGCTCAAGCATCACCACAGGGCCAAACACCTTTTGATTCATGTCTGTTCAGCTTCCTTAGATTTACCTCTTTTTTCTCTACATTCTTGTAGGCTGACTTCTCAACTCACAGCTTCCTAACCTATCTTCCCTTCTGTCATTTTGGGTCTGGATTGCTGAGCTTCCTCCTCTTTTGTCTCCAGGGCTTATCTGCTGCATCCATACTTTACGTTTGCTGTGCCAGCCCCTACCACTCCAGTAGATGACTTTACTGTTGTAGCACCCACAGTTGGTTGCCTTATGTAATCTGTGGCTATGCTGTTACCGTCAAATATGAGATGTTTTCCTCTTCCCTGTCTTCCTTTGGTTCTCCCTGCACCCCTGAGTTTATGGCTTACACCGTGCAATCTGTGTGTTAAAATAATTTTTAGTTAGGTCATTCATTACTCTCTTGCTTTCTTCTCGACCAGTGTAGCTTTCAGAGAAGAGGGAAGTTATAATTTCTCCAGGGCTAAAATCCAAGTCTTTGATAGGCAGGCATGATGCCTGAGGCCACTGCATGTTGCTACCAGTTGTCAGCTTTGTAAAACTTACCCTGCAGAGCAAAGAAATCTGGGCACAAAGATTGTTCTCTTCTCTTACCGTGGCAAGCTTGTAGTTTCCCAGTCTGCTCTGCCTTCCCTTCATTGTCTTCTGAGCAAATGGCTGCAAGATTACGACTCCCATGTTTGGACTGAGAACAGCTTTTGCCTGAGCAAACAGATTTCTCTTTGGCAGTCGCTTTAACTGCTGCCCCAGCTTTTCGCTGTCAGCTTTGTTTCATGATTTGGCGTTAGAGAAGTCCAGGCAGTACTAGTGCACTGGAGCGAGTAAATGCCGCAAGGAAGGCAGGTAAATGAGTTTCTTAATCATCGTCCTGCAGTTCAACAGTGTCGTTTCTGGTTGCTCTTATTTTAACTTGCTGTCAACCAGAGGAACTTTTAGATGCTGACTTGGCAGCACTCCTCAGTCCAAGAGACTTCCAGTGAAACCAAGAAGCAGTCTTGGGAACTAAGCTCACCCTTTACAGCCTGGTAGCATGGCGTGAAAGCTGCTTTAGTGTTTACAAGTTGTGTCTGGGATGAAACTGACCAAGACACAGGTGTCCCATGCCCATGAGAATATTTCTCCTGCTGATCTTCTATTTCTCCTCTGTTTCACTGCTGCTTTGCTGTGCTGCTGTGTTAGTGAGCACCACTGGTGAGCTGTTCTGCTACACCCATGATAACTCTAGCAGTATCTAGTAGCCTGCTGAAGTTTCTCTCAAAGCTGATAATATTGGTGGCAGCAGCAGGAGGAAGAGAATAAGAACTAAAATCCTCCAGAGGGGAGGATTTTTTTCCATTTTCTGTTTGGAGCATGCATTTAAAAGGAAAGTCTGCTGCTAGTGGTAGGTTAGTTAAAAGGGATCACAAGGTGTTTGTAGCAGAACACTCTTCTGAACAATTTGTTCACTCATATTTATTCCAGGTTTGTTTGCAGCTTGCCACGTGCATTGATCCTGGATGCTTATGTTGGGAAGAAATATTAGACACTCTTACACAAAGTGGCAGCATTGATACTATCACTATTCCTTCCCATGAGTTTTGTGTTTCTGATTGTTAATGATGTTGGTGTTTCCAGCTGCAGACACTGATGAATGTTTCAGAGGCACCTGATGGCACAAAGGTCAATAGGAGGAAGATAAAGCAGCAAGTTGTCAGGGTTGTTCTTAGCTTTTTTTCCCTGTTGAGATGTCAGAACTAGAGACAGGCTAAGGAAACTTGAAATGCTCTAGTCTTTTATTTATTTCTAATGGGCTTTCCTGGCAGCTCTTTAAATAAAAGCAAAAGCCTCCCCACTATGGTAAATCAAGTTTATTGCACTAGTAATAGAGGGAATCTAGGTAGCAAGGGCTGTGTTAAATGTTATTTGGGAGTTTCTGGGCCAGGCAACCTTTAGTAAGAACTGGGATGGTGATTTATAAATTACCTTTGTCTTGCTTCCAACATTTGAACTGCACTGAGCCCTGCTTAAAGCATTACAGAAGCTGTGCTGGCTGAAAGAAACAGCAAAATATGATTTGGCTTCCCTGATGGGTGGTCGTTTGTGACCAAAGCTTGGAGATTCCCTGCATTACAGAGGTGTCCATAATGGAGGTAGTGGGCAAGTTGCATTTTGAGCCTCCAGCTGAAAGAAGTTTATTTCTCTGGCAGATAAAGCTTCTCTTCTCAACAGCTTGATTTAGTATTTCTGATGCATAATGTTCACAAAAAGAAACCTTGGGTTACATGAACCTCTGGTGAACTAAAAAATGAGTTTGACGCTCAGGGTGGAGCAACAGGAGGAGTTAACACATTTCGTGTTCACAGTTCAAGTGTTTTGGGTCTAGTTTACATTTTTTCAAAGGAGCATTGTTTGTTTTCTTGTAAAACCGTACACTGCAAGCAACTTTGTTAAAGAGTCAGCTTCTTAAAAGCAAACAAAAAGGCAAAATAATGTCTTTGTCATTCAGTCTGTGTCATGGACTGCTGCAGTTTGAGTAGGGAAGGTCCTCATAACTTGTTTCTGAGTTAGGACACGTCCACAGTGAGAATTACTAAGGTTCTTTTTAACTTTTATTAGACACATTAAAATGTTTGGAAAACTATCTTTGTTCAGCCTGAGGGATAGCCTGCAGAGCAATCAGGGAGATACAAGAACAAGCACTTCCTTCTTGTTATCGTTGACCAGTCAAACCAGTTCGACTGAAGGGGGTTTGGCTTGGTGAGAGCAGTGCTGCTGCTCCTGCTGACATTCACAGAAAGGGTGAGTGAGCTGCAGAGCTCTCTATGTCTTCATTATAGGGTGAAGTTTCTCCTTAAATTAAATGAAGCAAGCAGTCTTCATTAGCTCTGGGTTTTCTTCTTGTTGTTGTTGTTCTAATGTAATTATCACTTTTCTTCAGTTAGCCTTCTGCTTGCCTACTTAGAAATAAACTCTTTCCATCTGGAGACTATTTTGAAATGGGGGAGGTACAGTGAAGTAGTGAAACTACCATTAGCACCGTGTAATTCCTCTTTTTCTTTAAACTAACTAGACTGCTATAAAAGGAAATAGGGGGGGGAAAAAAACCAAACTAATACATAACAATCATAATAGGAGATTGTTCTTTCCAATAAGACTGTGCAAAAGAAGATTGTGGATTACCTGCCTAGGCCCATGCAGTGGGAGAAAGCGTCACTCATTAATCTGTAAAACCTCTGCATTTCTTTGCTTCAAATAAGCAGCACTGAGAGCTGAGGAATCCACCTCACTCTGGTCTCAGCTGACAAGGCATGTTGCTTCAGCAGTAAGTAGTTCTTTGGCATAATGAAATACCTGCTGACTGCAGCGAGTAAGAAAAGCTCAGTCACGATGGGTCTCTCTGTGCATCTGAGCCCTGTGCAGAGATTCCCAAGCTGACAAGGTGCTTTGCTCAGGCTAATTAGGCCTGCTTCTCCCCTTACATCTTCTCTGATTATGCTAATTAGACTGAATGGGGTGCTGCCTGATACTGGTGAGAGTCAAACTAGTGTGTGTGTGGAGCCTTGCCCTGCAGTGTGCCTGATCAAGGTCTGAGCCTGCTCAGCACAAGCCCACGAGTCTGTGCTGTGTAGCTGTGTGGCACAGGTATTTCCTGAAGTTATATGTGCTATCAAGAATCACTTGGCCTTGAGTGGCTTGCTGGGACTGCAGTAAAGATACTAAATATTAGGGAAGATCTTGGAACAGCTCGCTGCCTGTACCCTCCTTGCTCCCAGAAAAATATATGCTACGAGGTGCCTCCCGTCCTGTTCAATTTTTTTTTTTGTTGTTGTGTGTGAATGACTTCCCTGGTTCTGAACATGGTGATCTGCAGCTCCAAGGGGTTCAGTGGACAGGCAATCAGAAATGGTGAGACTGAGGAATAAAAGTGTTTCTGGTTTTCATCCTATTTGCCTGTGCAAGACTGGCAGAAAAAAATGGGTTGGCAGGTTGAACTAGATTGTAAGACATCTCTAATTAGCTGTGCATTCCCCACTCTACCTCTCCTTTCTTCTTCCCTCCCAAGTGGGATTCTTGCAGAATGAAATTAGTGCAGGGATAGGTGACTTTCATAATCTGGTGTTTTAACATTGGATTTCAGCTGTAGCTTTTGCAAAATATCATTTCAAAGACCTTGGCTGAGCTTACTGAAAACAGGTTTTAGAGGAAGCTGTTAAAAACAAAACCCCAGAAATCTCAAAATCGACAACAAATAAAAAACTATTTTTGCTCATTATAGTAGCAGTGGCTGACTCTTCTTCCTCTGACTGACACCTTCCTGAGAAATGCAGTTGAGAATTGAGTACGTAAGTGTACACACCTGCCTGTCTGTGTATGCGTGGATTTTAGCAAGCCTTGGAATGTAAAAGCAAGTGCAACAAGACATGCTGGTTTGGGGAAATTGTTTGCTTTATTTGCACAGTTTCCTTATTTTTCCTCATTTAAAAGGTGTGATTATGTTCTGTGTATGGAACCTGAGGTGTGGTAGCTGGATCACTTGTCAGAAGGTGGATGTCTGTGTTTCATTCCATATTGTGGGATGGTAGCCCTTCAAAATATGCCAAGCCACTACCATGACTAAATAGCTGCATTGTATTATTTTCAAGAGTAGCATTTTCCAAGGCAGTCAATATGATTGCAGCCATTAAGTGAGTAGAAAGTGTTTTGAAAGACTGGAAAGAGCTTTGCTGACTGAAATGGCTGGGTCAGAGCTGAAAAGGAAGAGTTTGCTGTTTCAAAACATAGCAGACATTTTAGACATTCTTATCAGGATGCTTCAGTAACTCAGTTGTGCGAAAGACTGATAAGGGAACGTGCAATAGCAGCTCTCATAATTTTAAAGTACCCAAATTTGGCACGTTCTGTGATAACATAAAATAGTAATAAATATAAATCTCATGCTCTGGAATTCCCGGGTCTGCTTATTAGCAGATCAGTGTGTAAACACTGGCTCAGTGTGCCTAGTACTAGAAGGATGTGTTTTGTTCTTGTGAATAGATGTGTGCTGGCTCTACACTCCCAGAGCATGTGTAAGGCAGGCTGGATTCAGACTGAGCTGTACTCCACATTTTCTACAGGAAGGTTGATAGAAACCACACATGAAAACATTATGTAGACAGTTTGTTACTGTATGCAGGTATTTCACCAGTTTTTAAATCAGCTATTAGGCACTGGTTTCTTTTGAGCTGCCATGTATCTTGCCAGGAACACCTTAACAGGGCAACTCAAGTTAGAATTGAACATGTAATGTTGCTCCTTGGTCATATTGGTGCTGGCCATTTCCAGTTTGCTCCCAGATCTGCTCCCACAAAGTACATAAAAATTATTTGATAGAGTGGGAAGAACTTTTTTCACTGGAAGAACTGCACTAGGATTGAAAAGTGGAGAGTGGCAAAGGAAAGAGCACTGTACTGCAAGTGGCAGGGCGTAAGTTGTAGTGTTTAGACCCCATGGCCCCCATAGGCCTGTAGTAGCTGGTTTTTTTTTTTTTTCTATGCCAAACTTGAGCCCTGAGCCTGTTTGTTGACCTCTGCATGCCCTTAAGGCTGTCTGATGTGAAAAGGCTGGGGCCCTAAAGCAGCAAGGGGAAAGGTGTTTATTGGTGGTCAGAGGGAAACCACCCTGTCAACACAAAGCCTGTTGTGTGACCAGACCAGTGCTAAGGGCAATGTATAAAGCAGTGATAACTGCTTGAGGAAAGCAAATGGGAACAGGATAAATGGTCTTTAATTGAGTTACAATTGGTGTTTCAAGGTTTATGGCATAATGCATTTAAACTCAATGAAGGCATTTCTTTGTAAATGTTCCTTCAGGACTTCAAAATGTTACAAGAAGCAAATCAAGCTATCTGATTGTGATTGTGCAGAGCTAGCTGGTATCAGCATAGCTGAAACTGAAATTGCACTCACAGGAGGTCAGTCTCAGTGCCTGTATTGTGCTGTAAAACCCAAGTGATTTGGTATGGAAAAAAATGTCATAGTAAAGCATCTCCTTTTGGTTCTGTGGGGTTTCTTTTGCCTTTCCATTTCTGTTTTGTGAAAGATGGTGTTGGGGACAAGGAGTTGCAGATTGGTGATTGTCTGTCTATAAACGGTCTTACTGGAATGGAGACTGTAGGAGACTTCCTCATGGCACTTAGTCAGATCAGTGTCTTAACAATATTTGACCCTTGAAGATGCAACACATGGCTCTCATCCAGCCTACCTGCCTGATGAGAGCAGATGATACAGTCATGCTTGCAGCAGAGTTAGAGGAGCACTCGTCTGGGGAACCA
This sequence comes from Psilopogon haemacephalus, assembly GCA_013396835.1. Taxonomy (NCBI): domain Eukaryota; kingdom Metazoa; phylum Chordata; class Aves; order Piciformes; family Megalaimidae; genus Psilopogon; species Psilopogon haemacephalus. The sequence goes on from VWZI01015226.1 coordinate 1,797,843, forward strand.
TTCCCACACATTCTTGAAAGTCTTTCCTTTCTGATGACATCGTTTCACTTAATTTATTTTTATGTATTTCAAAGGTGTTCCAGGAAGGAGAATTTGATACCTCAATGAAGGCAGTCACAAAATGAGGGCAATGCTGTCTCCTGGCATCACCACGTGATACTTTTTTTGACATTGCATTAATGCAATGACTTGTAGTGGTAGCTGTGCAGCAGATTGAAGCAAACACTGCAATAACTTTCATCTCAGGCAGTGCTTGTCACTACAAATGCAATTATCTGTGTGGACTATCAGTCTTAAGACTAAGTGTGAGAGAGCTTGTGGTATGCAGTCTGAGGCGTTTCTACCCTGCTGATGTTGAACAGGCTGACAAGCAGGTAGGAGACTGATGCCAGAGGTCAGGTCAAGCCTTCCTGGGCTTATTACTTGCCTGCTGTTTTATGGTGGAGCAGGGAAGAAATTGCATGCGCCCTTGATATTTACTGGAAAACAGCAGAAGCAATAGAAGAGATACAGAGGAAGATAAGAGGCTAGAGAAATAGAATGGCACTTCTCTTTCATACCATTTCTTGCATTTAAAAGTAAATTCAATAATTCATGTCTTTTTTTTTTTTTTTTAAGATTCAACTTACAGTGACAGGAAACATTCTTCCTTTGGTAAGAAGTAATTCTCATGTGCAAAACCTAAGGGCTAAGGCAAGGGAAATTGTGTTGTTTTAATAAATAAGGGATCACTTAGAATCATAGGATTGTTTGGGTTGGAATGGACCTCCAAAGGTCATCTAGTCCAATCCCCTGCAGTGAGCAGGGACATCCTCTGTTAGGTCAGGTTGTCCAGACCCCTGTCAGTCCTCACCTTGAATATCTCCGAGGATGGGGCCTCAGATACATCCCTGGGCAACCCGTTCCAGTGTTTAACACCCTCACATTAAAGAACTTCTTCCTAACATTCAACCTAAATCTACTTTTCCGTATTTTAAAACTTAAATGGTTCCTAAGTAATTACTGATTGCTTTATCCTTTTACATGTAAAGAGAAAAAATGAAAATGGTAAAAAAATTAGCCTTGATTAAGGCTCAGCTGATTAGTACTAAGCATGGCCAGATTTGAAGCATTGGTTCCTTAGAGTGGGTCCTTTGGGAGTTTGTGAAGACACCTGATAAGAAAACTGGAGTTCAAATCTCATTTTCTCCCTTGATCAGACTTTTGGAGGTTTCTATTTTAATTCTGGCTTGTTTCTTAACTTAGACCACCACCTCTGTGTCCTGACTGTGGTCAGTCTTTTCCTGTGCTGCCTTTTCATGAAATGCATCTAGAAGTCCGCGTGCATGGAACCTGGTATAGGCAGATGTTGCCTTTTGGAAGGAGAACTGCATTTCTTGGTTCCTGTGGTACCATTAAAATTCTTCCCATTCTTTCCTGTCTGCAAACAATCTGGTGTTCAGATAGTTATGTATTAACTCCTGCAGCCCCTTCCTCTAGTGCAGCCTGTGGTTTGGGATGACTCCACTGGCTTGCAATCAGGAGATGTAGTAGCAGAGCCAGACAGCAGAGCGTGACTGTCTGATGGGTGACTTGAGGCGTGTCATGACCGGTCAGTGCTGCAGCCGTAAAATGGAGATAATGATACTGATATCACTCCTTGGTAAAGCATTATGAAATGTTTTTGTGGGTATTTCTGCTTCAGAGACTGGGTGGGTTTAGCCTGGATTCCAAGGAAGTGAGGTGTGTATGGTGGTAGCAGTGATGATGTCTGTCTGTCTATCTGCTTGTATGTCTCCATTCCCCTCTCCAGTAACACTGAATGTCCTTGGCTAGCTCCCATCAGATCTGGTATGAAGTAGAAGTCTCAATAACAATTAAATTTCTACGATTTTGTTTTGTTTTGTTTTGTGGTGTTCTTGCTAAACTCATCAGGCAGAGGAGGTGAGAGGCAGGAGTTAGTGCTGAGGAGAGAGAGACAGGCAAGCCCTACTCTGGCTGTCAGTAGCAGACAGAAAGCCCCAGCACTGCATCCAGTGGGTCATAGCAGCTCTTGTCCACGTGCCAGGCTTGTGTGGCAGGATGTGAAGCAAGGCTGGGCTGTTGGGGGGGTACCAGAGGAAAAGTGATGCAGAGAGAGGTGAATGTGAAGGAATGGCAGAGCACATTTGTGCACACAGAGCACAAATCCTGCTTCCTCTGTTCTTTGGTAGACTAGGATGTTTCTAGAAGGGCTCCATCTGAATCTCCCATTCAAAAAATACTACTAGTGATTTTGTTTCTGGCTGCTCTGAACAGACCTCCTGCATGTTCTTGGGATGCTTTCACTTCTGTGTATAGCTGGGCTCCTGGGGATGAATAATAAACTGCATCAATACAGTTTGGGAGTGATTTGCTGGAGAGCAGCCCTGTGGAGAATGGCCGTGGGAGTCCAGCTGGATAACATCCATGGGACGGCAGTGTGCCCTCGTGGTCAGGAGGGCCAGTGGGATCCTGGTGTGCATTAAGAAGAACGTATCCAGCAGATCAAGGGAAGTTCTCCTCCATCTCTACTCTGCCCCATCTTGAGTACTATATTCAGTTTTGAGCTCCCCAGTTTCAAAGGGACAGGGATCTGCTTGAGGGATTCCATCAGAGAGCTACAAGGAAGATTAGCCTTATGAGGAGAGGCTGAAGGACCTGGGGTTTTTTACTCTGGAGAAGACTGAGAGGGGATTTAATAAATGTTTATAAATATCTGAGGATTGGGTGTCAGGAGCAGGGCGGGGACAGGCTCTGCTCACTTGCTCCCTGGGGTAGGACAAGGAGCAATGGATGTAAGCTGCAGCACAGGAAGTTCCACCTCCACAAAAGGGAAACTTTTTAAATGTAAGGGCCACAGAGCACTGGAACAGGCTCCCCAGAGAGATGGAGTCTCCTTCTCTGGACACTTTCAAGGCCCATTTGGATGCATTCCTGTGTGACCTAAGCTAGATTGTATGGTCCTACTCTGGCAGAGGGGTTGGACTTGATGATCTCTTTGGGTCTCTTCCAACCCCTATCATCCTGTGATCCTGTGCCACAAGGAGCTCCAAATCTTTTATGGCACCTTTGCTAAAGCTTTGGTTTATCTTCCCCTCCATGCTGCTCATGGTTTATTTCTGCAATAAATACAAATTTAGAGCCACCCCCTTTGCCTTTAACTGTGGGGCTTCTCCCCATGTATCCCAAGTGAAATAGCCTTACTATTCTCATGAAGAAACTCTTTCTGTATCCTTATTATACATATTTAATGCCTGGCAGTCCCTATTTTCAGAGACTGCTGAATTTCTCCCTTGCACAGCTCTATTTGTGCCTCCAGAGTGTTGGCTTTTCTCTTCACAGGGCCTCTCACTTGGCACTGTTCTCTGGTTTTGTATTGCTCTGTACATTGAAGGCAGCTCCTCGGTAGCAGTGATAATCACAGGGATGCAAATTTCTTATCTGTTGTTTAGTAACTCAGTGGGGGTACATGTTTATCTTGTACACTTGAGTGCTGTTTTTCAGTGGTACTGAATATACTGAATATACAATGGATTGATTTAGAGTTGACTAACCAAGAAAACATCCTCAAGGCTGAAAGAGTAAGCGTGAAAGATATGCAAGAGTTGCAGCCTGGTTTCCAGCCCTGTTCTGTGTCTGGCATGCTGACGTACGTGGCTGTAGCAGTTAGATGTCTCATTTATGCACCCAGATAATGCCAAGATAATTTAAAGCAATCAGATTAATTTTGTGTCTTGGAAGAACAGGTTTGCGCTTCTCAAGATTTGCAAGTTTTATATTTTTTTTTTTTAATTTAAAAATTTTTTTTAAAGAAGGGGAAAATCTATGTAAGCATCACTGCAGTGGGAAGAAGGGACAGGTAAACAAGTGTGCCAGCTGAACACAGTTTCTGTGCCTTCTGCAAAGATAAATATATGAAAACCAAGACTCTTCAACTACCTTCAGGTCAGTTCTTTTCAACTGCTTTAATGCAGGTGGATTTAAAGTCCAGTTGTGCTGTCCAGGAAGGAACATGATGAAAAAATGTCAGTCATGGAAAAATACTGTAGCCTAAAGTCAGCTTTGAAGTCTCTGAGGCTTCTTTTTATTGACTTCATAGACTTTAGGTTAGGCCTTCAGTAAAGTCAAGATCAGACATGTCTCTTAAATCATTTCTCAGGGATTATTTGTGTGTGATGTATACTTCTCTGCTATTTAATAAGAATCTCTTGTATCAAAGTTGTTATTACTACTATTATGGCATTAGGCTTGTAAGCCTTGGTCAGAGCCCATTTCAGCTAGGTGCTGGAATACATGAATGGTGATCAAATCACTGTCCAACCCAAAGAGGTGATAATGTGCCTGTGTATGTGGAGAATGCAGTTTTTGGAAAGTGTCTACACTGGCTCCCAAATCAACATGCCTTTGCAGTAATTTTTGCAGATAGTAATCTTGGCTGTTGTGTGGCAAATGGGCTAAGTAATCCAGGGAGTTTGCTTGTAACTTCTTGATGAAAATCCCATATTTGAATCAAAAGAAATTTGATTAGAGTAGTTTCAGGTCTTTGTCCATTAACTCATACTTTATTATTCTTCTTGTTTTATTTTTGTGTACCTTCTGTTTGTATTGACATAAGAAATGCAGAAGACCTGTAGATGCAAATTATGCCATGTCCATTTTCCTTGGGAGATGAGACTATTCTCTGCAAAGCTTTTTTAAGTGTTTTGCTCTATGCAGTTCCCAGTGTCCAAACATCATGACTTCCTCTGTTTCTTTAGGGAGTGGTTTAATAAGCCTTATGCCTCATTGTCACTTTAAAAAATTTCCTGTTGGTCCTAACCTGTACAAGACACACTCTAACATAGTTTTGTCTTGCTCATTTATGATGTTGTATGTTGTCAGCTGGGGTGGAAGCAACAGTAATGGGATACTGAAAATTGTCTCTTTGACCCATGCTGGGAGATGCTTCTGAGAAGCTATCCACTTAATACATTAAACTCCAAAGAAGGAGACTGTGCCCTGGGCAGACACTGAGACTCTGAGATGTTTGGGTTTATCCGAATCAAAGTGACTGAGCCGTTTTTCACTGGCTGAATGGTGTGGCTGCAATTCAAAATTTCTGAAGACCTCATTTCATCACTCTGCCTTTAATTTCCTTCTGTTGCTCTCAGATCTTTCTTATTTTCCTGTCAGACCTATGTGCTCTCTCAACCAACGTTTTCATTTCTTTCTTTTCATTTCCACAGTAGATGGTGGAGTCACATCCCGCATGGCTCTGCCATCTGGAACAACTTCCCTGACTCATATTCTTTTTGAGTATCATCGTTATCCTTGCCCTCTATGTGTTAATCTTCCTTCTAATAAAGCAATCATAGCTTATGCCCAAGGGCTTCCATTTCTTCTCTGTTCAGTTTTTCTCCTCAAGACATGTAGCTTTTGCTGCCCTTTGATATGCAAGGTATATTGTGATACGTGCTTATTATTAGACAAGGGCAACCTGTTTTAGAGATACCTAAGTTTAATTAAGTCTAATTCCTGTTCAGGACAGCACTTCGGGGCACACTTACCTTCTTTAATGCACCCTTATCCCATTGATTTATATCAGCTTCACTGATTCAGTTAGATCCACATTTAAGTACTATGAATAGGATAAAGCCTCAACTGTGAAACACGAGTTTTAATATTTAAAAAAATAATAAAATCCAGTTAAAGCATATTGCACAGTCTGAAAATAATGAAAGATTCAACTGAGAAGTTAAATTACAAATTACTGTAACATCTCCTTAAGTCTTGTCTTGAAGAGATTGAACGTGCTGTAAAATCAAACAAAATCCATCAGCCTTGCTTTTCAGTCTGTTGACTCAAAACGTTTTGTGCTGTACACTGAGATTTTCAGTAGCTGACACAGTATGCAGTTGTTCTTGCTAAATTAAGAAAGTCTCAAGCTCTCTGGGATCCCGTAGTAGAACTGCTGAGTTGCAACAAACACATGAAAAAATTGAGGTTGGTTTATGGAGTGTTTGGACACAACTTTCAGTGTAACTGCTTTTCTCCTAGCAGCTCCCTTAAAGCTTTCATCAAATGGAGATGGGGAGGGAAATACAGCTATAGCAAGCTGTGCCTGGGCACCACACAGACCCGGCTTTGTGCAGAGGATGGCTTTGGCACCTGGAGTGGGAGCTCGGTGTGCATTAGCAGTCATATGTTCATAGGCATAAATCACTGTTAGGGCAATCAAAGTGTGCAGCTGTGTGTTTTGTGAGTGCTGGATGTGGTCAATCTCAAACTCACCATGAGATCATGGGAGATCTGCTCAAACTTGTGCCTCAGCCTGTAAGTGTTGGGTGTGGGGCACCACAGTCAGATAACCACTCACTTCTTAAATCGGTGCAAGCTCATTTGTGTTTTATCCCTACTTGTTTTCCCTGTCTTTGCTGCTTTCTTACTATGTCCTTCCTCCCAGACAGATCTGTCCAGAGAGGACACACAAGAATACACATCCTTCCTAATTCATAAAAAGTGAGGAGGTGGGAGTAATACCTGGCTTCAGAGCAGCCCTTTAAAGGAGGCTTACTTAGCATGCAGTGAGTACTGAAATTGGCTGTCTCTTACCTAAACCTAGAAAGGGAAGAGCATTCTGATTTGTCCCCAGGAGTAAAACTTTCCTGGTGTGTCTATGGTGCACCTTAGGAAGTCACAGTACTGTAAGGAGAAGGGACAGGGAAGGTACAGTCAAAGCGAAGTGTCTCAGACCGCTCTTGCAGCACATGAAAGCAAAGCTACCAATTAATTTCTTACGGAAACCTCTGTGGTGCTGCTGTGGCCCAACTTTGGGCAAATCAGAACAAAGAGGAGAGTAATACCCTAGGCTTCAGAGTGTTTTCAAAGATTTCTGAAGGGTTGGGTTGTGGTTTTTTTTCTTTTCATTTGGTTTAGAGTTTTTTTGCTTGGTTTGCTGTCCCTACCTGTTACAGTTTGATGCTGTGTGCTTTTGAGAAATGCTGTCTTGGTTTAAAGGGGCAGTGGGGGAAGACAGACCTCTCAAATTTCTTTCACAGTAATTAAAGAACTACCACACCCCCCCCACAGGATTGGATAGAAATGCAGGATATATTGAAAGATTAAGCAGAAGGTGCAACTAATAGCTGTGAATTGCAATGCAAAGCAGCGCAGAAGCATGCGAAATACACACAGAATCCCATCAAGCACAAAGGTTCTTCACAGCTCCTTCCAAGCAGACCAAAACCCCGGAGCCCCTTTTCTTCTGCCACCTGGGGTTCACCATGAACCCCAATGCTCTTTCTTGCCCCAGTTGTTTGGCTAGCTCAGGCTGGCCATGCCCACGCTGCCAGCCCTTTAGTCAGGCCGAACAGGCCTGTGCTGCTCCCCGTTGTTACCAGACAGGAGGGAGCATCTCCTCAGGAGAGGGAAGGAAAAGCAAGAACTGGCTTTGCTGTCAGCCTAAGTGAGGCAAAAGAGTCATGAGAGTAAAGTTCCTCGGGCTTACAGTTTCCTGCCTACCCCTGGCTGCCCTGGGCCTCTTGGAGGTCTGTACTCCATAGTCCTTAAAGACTTAAGTCTCAACCTAGGACACTGACAAACTTGAGGAGTTCCAGAGACTGGAGAGGTCCGGGAGGTGGGGTGGAAAGCTCACTTCATTCCCGTAAGTCCTGCATGCCTGTAAAACTGGCTGCACAGTTAATTTCTTCTCTTTTCCAGCAGGGTGTGCAGGATGTTATCTCTTTGGCGGGAACGTGAGGCCTGGTTCAGCCTTGGCAGTGCTGCCGGCTGCGGCCTGGAGCGGCCTACCTGGGGCCTGGAGCTGCTCAGCCGAATTTTAGCTGCACCACAATGATTTGGTGTGAGGGGGAGAGGGGGAGGCATTGGAGGCCTGGGTTTGTTTGCCTGATTTAGAGGGAGGTTTGTGTGAAGCTTTGGCCTAAGGAGGTTTTGGAGAAGCATAGCCTATGAATTTCTTTGTATTTTACATGCTTTGTCCTGTTTTATGTATTTATGAACAGCATTTATTTCCCAGTTCTATCCAAACCTTTGTGTGAGTGTTTTCCTCCCTTTGGAAGAGGTAGAGAAGCCTCTATCTGTCTCTCTCTAAATGAAGACACTGCCTAAGCACGAAGCTAAAGTTTCTGCAGTCCTGAGCGTCCTCTCCTTGCCCCTCTGTATCGCTGGCAGTAACTTCTCTTTGTTTTGGGAGTGATGACACAAGCAGCACTGTCGCTTAAGAATGTTTCTCAGGTCCAAGTGTGTACAATTGTCAGTCAGGGGAGGGAGGCTGAGCGTGGAATTTTAACCACAGTGTTTTATTAGTGAGGACTTTGTCCTTAAGACAAGAAAAGTTGCTGAAGACTGTATCATGTTTGGCTCCTTGTGAATGATGAGGATAGCACAGCTAAGTGTACTTGCTGTAGTCATTTGAAAATGCGTTGCTTCTGTGCCTCTCACTGAATTCTCTGAGTTCCAGTGAATCTCTGCTTTTTTACCTCTCAAGTGCTCAGTGGATGTGAAAAACCTCCCTACATGTGGAAGTGGAAATGGTAATACAAGTAAAAAAGGATTCCTGTTCTTTTCCCATTCATCATAGTCTGTGGAGATTTTTGTGGATCCAACTGAGCCTCCTTCTTCACAACTTACCATGATTAGGCTGGGATTAAGCCAAACTGAAGCAGTGTTTTGGGAATTTCTGTGAAGCTTGTTGTCCCCAGTGAAATATTTTTTTACGTATTCCTCACACCAGCACTGCCGTGCTCATCGGTTCACCAAATGTTTCCTTGGCATTGCATTTGCTGTTTTTGAACCACAAAATGCTTTTAGGTAAAGTTATCATAATATAAACTGAAAATTGACAGGATGAATAGTTGTGGTTAGTATGTGCTATATTGGTGATGACATGGGAAAATATGTTGTTTTTCTCCAGATGACTGTTTGAGGTTAGTTCTAGACCATTTTGTTCATGACATGCCAGCTAAAATTATGAGAGCATGACTTGAAGTAAGCAGGTTTGCTTGATTTTTCTTCCTTTTAAGAAATCCGATAAAGGCCTGTTGTTAAAGAATGTTATGTTGTTATTTTGGGGGTTTAAAAAGAATGGAGCCAGCCATTACAGAGAGGAAAAGGTTAAAAGGGCTAAATTTCCCCCTCCAAGAAGTTCATCTCACTTTGTAATCTAACCAAGTGTCTGATTCATGGGGCTGGCATGGGCAATGCAGGGCCTGCTAGGCAAAACCTGAGGCCCTGTGCTTTATCTTCAGCAGAACATGATAGAGTGAAAGGGGGATGAGTAGTAGCAAGCAAAACCAGTGCTGTCTAGTGGCGGCAGAAATAGCATTTTATAGACTTGTTCCTTGTGTACCTTTATGGTATTCAAGGCCAGAGTGGTACTGCATTCTGCCAAGATGGCAGCTCAGCAGAGCCATGATGGCATCTTCCACATTCCATAAGTTATAGGGTGATCTGCATGCACCAACAGATGTCATGGTGCTGAGTCAAGCAAGGAGTGCTCTAAAGGACCACAGAAACATGTGCCTTGCTTGTAAGACAGACGCAAGGAAAAGAGGCAGTAGACAGGAGGTGATGTTTGATGTCTTCATATCTAACAATAAAAACAAAAGTGACTCAAATGTCACTTTCTTCACAAACAGAAGTCTTTTTGGTGTGGGCTGCCAGTCCGCCTTAGGAGTGATATGCAAAACACACAGAACTTGTGTGTGTTAAAGTAATGGTTTCTTTTTCTTTCATCTGCCTCCGTGTTGCTTTGTGCTGCAAGGTTGCAGTTGCATGTAAAAGACTTGACATATTTAATGGAACCTTGAAACAGCTCCAGTGATCTGCAGCAGAATCAGAAGCAAAGTAGAAGGATACCAGAAGACTCTTTGACTGAACTTTTATTTTGAAATAAAACAACTGCAGTTCTGGAAAAAAAATCCTTACTCTACCTGCTACACCAGTGTGTGAGTTTGCCCAAGGTCCTTGTGGTGTTTAACTACAGAGAGGCAAGTTATCTGTGGAGGAGCACCCTTAAAGGTGAGTTTGCCTGCCTTTACCCCTCATGAAATGCTGTGCTAAAGTGAGGATTTTAGGGCAGCCCACTCAGGTGAATATTTTTCCAATGTTTCCATTTTTTTCTCTGCTTGTCTAGGCTAATAGTCTCTCTTTGGGGTGTGGGGAAGACTGGAAAGTGGAGTGTGCGTTGCTAACATCTCCCCTGCCCCTGAGCTGAGTAGTCTCTGAAGCTTCTTGAAAGTTAGACCATGCTGACATTTGTGTGGTACCCTGTAGCCTGAGCAAAGGCAAATGGCAAATGATATGGATGGCTCATCTCTAAAACACTATCAAAGAGCCACAGGAGAAGATATCTTCTAATACAAACATTCTTCCCATTCTGATGGTCTTCTAAAGACTCCTTGAGGCATCATTCTCTTTCTCAGCAATTCTTTCTTCACTCTCTCATGTACCTTATGTGAGAACAGCCAGTACTCTGAAGAGCTTCATTTTAAGGCCCTAACTCAGAGAAGCTTCTGATTGAATACTGCAAAATAATAGAATCCATTTTAGTTAAAATAATAATAGCATATTAATATTGTCTGGCCAGTACAGTTGTTTAATGAGCTTGAGCATACTTGGATATAAATAAAAAGGCCACGTTTTTGAAGATCCATAGCTGTGACCATCCAGATGATGACCTTTCAGGGCTGGTGTTTGCATGTTCAGAAATGAAGGCAGGTGGAACAGCTAGCGACTTCTCTCAGGCAGATGTCCTTCAGAGTTCACTGCAAAGATAAACTGTGTTGTTTCACGCTGTCCATCTAAAATAAAAGGTGGGATTCTGACAATTCCTGCTTCAGGTGTTGACATACTATCTTCTCACTCTTCTGAGGCCTTTCACCCCACCTGTGATTTTTTCATTCACTGAATGATGGTGCTGTTTATAAGATAGAAGAAAGAGAAGGCAGCAGTAGGTAGGAGCGGGGGGGATGTTTGTGTCTACATATTTAATGGCAAAACCAAAAGTGACTCAGTTGTCACATTCTTCCAAAATAGCAGCCTTTATGGTGTGGGCTGCTAGTGCATGGTAGGATGTGGTAGCTTAATTCACCTACTTCACTTCCACAGGCCTAATGTGTTTTTAATTTCCATGGCCTCACTCCCAGTCTTTGCCTCAAAGTTATGCTGGCAGGACATTTGCACACTCGTAGTGGGATACCGAGCACAGTGGGATCCTGATCCTGACTACCTCTGGGCATAGTGCTGTCATAAATTTTAAATAATAATAATAATACTGTAAAAAGTTAAATAAGTCTGTCAAGTTAATTTTATGCTCCACTCCCCTCAGGCAAATCAGCATAAATTGAATTTTCTAATAATTAGCTTAAGCAGTTGTCATTGAATAGATATACCTGATTCCTGTGAATTGTGGTAGTATGTGAAGACTGATCCTGCGAGGAGCAGAGAGGTTCCCAGACTGACCCAGCAGGATCAGGGCCAGTTGTAGAGATGCTGTATGAATGCATTTGTCATTAATTGGCTTAGTTACAGTTTGTATGTGCATTGCGATGTGGCTCATTGGTTTCTTATGTTTGCAGCCTTAGAAGATGCACTGAACTGTCGGCACCAGGCTTACTACGCTGTCGTAATAAACCATTTTACAATTCCAGGCGGCCCTTCCCAAATGTATTGTAGAGCCTATTAACAAGCACCTGCCAAGTTCAATTGAAATGTCTGAGTGGCCTGGTATACAGTGTCTGTTGCTGTGACAGAGAAAGCAGGGCTTGCACAGTACACCAGCCATGGCAAGTAACATGCTTAGAGGTGAGGTGTTTAGGAGCAGGAGGGCTTCAGGGAGCTCGTGGCTTGTCTTTCAACTGGTGGATTTTGCTAGTAAGAAGGGACGAAAAAAGAAGGAAAAAATCAGGCTTGTGAAATGCAAATAACCTTTCCATTCCCTGTTACCTGGCTGTGATGCAAGTCTCAGAACTTTTCAAGCTTTTGTTTCTCTCTCTTTTTTTTTTTTTAATTTTTCCCCCCTCCAAGTTAGGATACGGATGTGTAAACAGATCTTTTCCTCTGTTGCTGACTTGAATGAGGCCTGGCCCCTGGTACACGTGTGAAAATTGCTTGGCTAGGAAGGAGCTCATGTTCGTTGTGTTGTAAGTTTGGAGATAAAAGTCCAAAATCCCTAGCTGTTTGTCTTGACAGGGTGCTGCTTGTATGTGTTTGCTTCCAGAGACTGAGCTTAAAAAAGAAGAGGGAAGGAAAATCAGCCCAGTAGAATCTCAGAAGTGTTTGTGGAGGGGCTTTTGTTTTCTGTTCAGGGATTTTTTTTTTTTTCTTTTCAAATCATAAACTCCTAATCCAAGGAGGCTCAGCAATCAGCATGTTTGAATGCTAGCCAAGACACTAAACTGGCAGCTGTCCATTCTGATATCAATGTGAGTGAAATGTGTACTCAGTAACTGGATTCAGGCCCTTCATAGTTTGCAAGCAAATATTTCTGCTTTTGCAGATCAGATAAGAAACAGTAAAAGCTGTGCAGCTCTCAAGTGTATGAGAGAGGGAGGTCTGCACCTTTGCAAAGGGAGATTGAGTTCCTGTGACTGAGCCAAAGTCCTGTGCCTTATGTTGTTACCTTGAAGTTTATGTTCTATTTCCAGTAGGCATTTACTTATGTCTTTCAATGTTCTAACTACTAAAGCCCCTTGTATAAAAGCTGTTAAGTACCTCACACTGTAATAAGCTACAGGAAAGTGAAGTAAATTGGCATTTTGTAAAGAGGTTGTACCATACCAATGGGAAGCTTTACAAATCAGCTATGATGCAGCCAGGTTTGCATTTCCTCTTGGGTTTAGTGATGACAGGCGCAGCATGACTTTGGCAGGCTTGCCCCCTGGATTGATGCATGCACTGGTGATATGGTCCTGTAGGGTCAATTTAACAAGCATAACATTGTGTTTTTCCATGCAGTTTCTCAGAACTGCTGAGCAGCGTGCAGTAATAAATAGTGACAGAGAAAATTGATTTTTAAGAGTAAATACGTGTAGTAGGAGGAAAAAGCTTTCTAGAGTAACTGCCTTCTGCTGTCTTACTTCTTTGTTACTCTGTGATGTAGAGTTCTTGCATTCTGGCTGCTTAGATCATTAAAGCAATAGACAGAGAGGGGCAATGTGTTCCAAGCAGCTGGTGGTGCTGTTTCACAGTCTTTTGAGTTCATTGAACCAATGGCAGCTCTTAAGACCTGTTGTTCACACAGCTGAGAATGAAGGTAGGAACTTACTTGAGGTTTCTGGCGATGATAATGCTATTCTTGGGAGGACAGCTTGCAAATGAACTCCTTTGCAGTCTGTTTTATATTAGAGAGACATGTATGCTTTTTAAACCTTGCTGAAAATTACCTCTGAAATTACCTTACCTGCATTTTCTCTCATACAAGCTTTGCTTCACTTCAGGAATTTATTTAAATTAAATAAGAGCAAATCCAATTAATGGGCCTTTTTTGCTTTTCACGTTGGCCTTCATGTGCGTATGCATGTTTGAACATAATAGGTTGAACACCTATTTCAACGTAATTTTATTATATTTTCTGCTATGGAGATGGACCAAGTAACATTTGGGGTATATGCTTTAATTGTCATAAGGGTGAACTTGGTCAAGCAGCACCTCTTCCCAGTTCATGGGTGCTCTGTGACAGTTCCTTTCTGTCATTCAGCACTTCATTCAGTGCTTGTTATTTTCATTTCCCATGTCATGATCATGCTTCAATTGAAGTGAATGACAAGTGAGCTGCTAACATGCAGTAGGCTTTGGGCTGGGCTCCTGCAAAGACTGCTGAAGAGCGCAACTGCTCCTTAAGGCAGAGCTTAAGCAGAAGTTCAGTATGTTTTGGATAAAGCACCCAGTACAAGTCAGTCCCAAGCTTAAGTTCTATCTTCCTGTGACCTCAGCACACCCAGTGTTGTATTAGTTTGCCTTGCAGAAGCAAGTTTGGCTGCTTTCAAATGAAGTCTGCCAAAAAAAACCCTGAACAGCCCAGCAAGCATCTTCCTTTATTCCCCCCTCTCCCCATCTTGCCTTTCGTATAAATAATCAAAACGTTCTTTGGGGCAAGCTTAGTTAATATTTTGTGGTGGTGAGTGAACACTGTGATATTCTGATGTGTTTTGTGTTCCTGAATCTTGCTTGTAAGATGCTTGAGCGTAATTTGATTTGGTTTTTTTAATGAGAGGAAGAAAGAGTGCTATGAGGTATCATCTGAATTTCGTCAGTGACTTCATGAGAAGCCCTTTGGAGTGCATTTGGGAACAGTTTGGACTCTCATTTAGCTGTATCATTGGATACACATTGAAAGTTTTCCCTTCTTATCCTTACCACAAAGACAATCACATCATTCTTGAAATGAATGCTCCTTTTGCTGTCCATATGCAAGGAATTATGCAAACATCTGTGTAAATCACAACATACAAGAAGGCAAATTCTTGGTGGCAGGCTGCAGAGCCTGTGTTTCAAACCCCTGTCTGCAGAGGCTCTGTGTGCAGCGATCCGTTTTGTTCTTGCACCACATGCTGACTGTTAGTTTCGTGTTCCACTGCTTTGCTGCTGGTAACAACTGGTAGGGTTTTGCCTTTCTCCTTTCTTTTTTTTTTTTTTTTTTTTTTTTTTTTTTTTTTTTTTTTTTTTTTTTTTCCTTTTTGAGCACCAGAAGTATAGTTTCATTTTGGCAGCTGGTTTTATCAAGAAAATGGCATCAGAATTGTGTGGGATTTTGTGAGTCATTACCAGAAATACTGCAGTGGGTGGATTAGCCCCTTCAAAGTGGCTGCTCTGAGTGTTTTCAGGGTAGTAAGGTGCAGGGAAAACAAGGTTGAGCCTGTGATTTTTTTGCTTGCACTCTTGGGAATACCTTTGGTAAGCTCTTCTGTCAGCAGCTCTCTGCTGTTTCCTATTGGCACCAGTAGGAAGATGAGTGATGCTTCTCAGTCTTCCCTGCAAAGAGTGTTTCTCGCAGCTGTCCCTTTGTGACAGGATACTGTAGCACGTAACAGAGGTGTTTCAGTTGTGGGCCCGTGTGACACAAGCCTGTGGCATGAGCAGCCAAGCAGCAGCTCTTGCAGAAGCACCTGGAAGAGCACTCTTATGTGTTAGTGTTTCAGTGTCAAGGCTTTCAAATCAGCCTTGCCATCTCGTGGCTGGGTTTATTTCAATTGCAGGTGTCAACATTTCTTCTTAAAGGCATGCTGCCTCTCGACCTGCAAAATGCAGCTCTCCTTCCATCCCAAACCTTGTTGGAGACCACCTTCCCTAAACTAAATCAAACCCAAGTGCTCTCTCCTCAGTTTTAATGGCAGAAGTCAGCACCATGTATCCAGGCTTTCGTCATCAGCCTGGTCTCACTGGAGCAGTGCATCCTTCTGGTAACAGCCTGTTACTTAGACACTTGTTGAAACTTTTGCCAATTTCATCACACAGTGTGCAGACTTACCATCAGGAAAGCCATTCTGGAATAATGTGCATGACTTTTTTGGAGTCCTGCTGCCTCCCAGACAAAACTACAGTCTTTGGAGGCCAGCACCGGGAACTGCTGCTTTGATTCTACACTGCCAGGACCCAGACCATATAGGTTTGCATTAGCACATTCCATCACTGATGTATTTTCTCTTTCACTTGAAACTGAGGAGATACTTTTGGTCTTGTGTCCTTCATCCAAGCATTTATTAGCCAGGTTTCTTGTTAGCTTGTTTTGGAGAGAGGCTTTCTTGTTAAATCCTAAGGTCTTATACTGTCCCATGTACTAAAAAGAATATATTTCCACTTTGAGGAGATAACCAGAGTGATGTGAGGGGAATGTTTTGATGAAGTTGGAATGGGAGAGGAGCAGAAGAGACTAGGGTGGGCAATCTGCAGCTCTTGTTCATTTGCTTGGTGCATCTGCCTGTTCATAAAGTGGTTATTTGATAAGGTAGCAGAGTATGTCATTGTGCTGTACTGTGTAGTCAGAGCTGTTGCCATAGGTTCCAAACTGTAATAAAGGCTGCTCAGGCAGTGAGGTGGATCCCCTGCTTCAGATGTGAGCAGATATCCTCTCATGCACAACTGCTGCACATGCACCATGTCAAGAAGTTGCTTGGTGTATCAAGGAAAGACTAGCCTCTCTTCTCCCTAAACCTGAAGCCCCTTTAATCTTCCAGAATGTCACACCTGCCATGGAAAGGGCTGGGCGGGTGTGCAAGATGGATCCTTTTGGAGCAAGCAGAGAGTGTGTGGCAGATACAGATTCACAGAATCGTCAAATCATTTAGATTGGAGAAGACCCTAAAGATCACCGAGTCCAACTGCTAATGCAGCACTGCCAAGAATGCTTTGTATCTGGCTCCCATTCCTGTGCACTGTGAGAGGCATCAAGATGTGGTGTGAGGAGGAAAGGAAGAAGCATCTGCTTGATGTGCTACTGGAGCTCGATGGCTTTGGCTCCTTCACCAGGTCAAGCTTCCTTGTGTCTGTGTCTGGCAGTGATGGCTAGACAGCAGCTCTGGCACTTCTTTCCTGCCTTGATTTGAGTGGCAGAAAGACATGGATGTGGCTGATGGGTGGGAGAACAACTGTCTGTCTACAAAGATTAAAAATCTACTTTCAGCATGCTGTTGGAGCAGCTGCGGGGATTAGCCTGCCTGAGCATGGCCGCAAAGCCAGCTCAGCTGTAGCCTGTTGGAGCTCCTGTGAGTGAGGAGATGATGGTGTTTGGCTGTGTGCCTGTGAGTGGGCTGTGCACTGCAGCTGAGACTTGGCATTTGCAAACAGAGATCAGTGGAACGAGTCCTCCAGTGCCACCCTGGCTGTGGGGAGTCCACCTGATGAAGCCTGGGGCGGCACCTGCTGTGGTGGTGCAGCATGGCTGGGAAGTGGTGGTCCATGTGAACACTGTGCCAGCAGAACTCATGATGGGAGCAGTTTTGAAATGATACCAAGGGCAACAGCTCACTTGGTGAAGTAAACTACAGCTTCTTTCACTTTAATCCCTCTCTCTTTCTCATTTCCCTTCCCCTTTTTACCTATTTATTCCTTTATCTGTTTGCCCTGCTGGAAATCTGAGATTCGTTTTTAGAATTTTGTTTGTTTGTTTGTTCAGGTGAGTTTTTTTAGAAAACAAAATAATAGCGGCAATAATGAATTGTTTTCTTTCTTCTGAGGTTTTTGTGCTTGTGATGACTTAGTTGGAGCCACAGTACAATGTCTGACTGCGTGGATTTATTCTTGGTAATAGCAGCCTTTCCTCTACACAGGTACAAACTAACACTTTGCTGTGTGTCTGCTGTAGGCCTGGTTTGTGCAATCTTCTTTTAATCCAAAACATAGGCACGATCCTGCGTGCTCACAATGTAGGCTTGTATGTAGATGCACTTCCCTGGCAAGTCCCTTTTAGAAACAGGGTAGTCCCAGATCGATGAGTCTCTCCATTGACTCCATCAGGCAGTGCTGCTTTCTGGAGACAGGAACTTCTCTGGTCAGCCCTGGTAAGAGCATCTCTCAGACTTGCAGCATGGCATCCCTGATCTCTGGTGCAGGATTGCATGTTATGGACATACAGACATGCCTTTTGAGTCAGTTCCCTGGGGTAGGATGGAATGTTGCTGCTGTGTTTGAGTATTATTCTTTACAAGGTAGTCAGTTGCTTCGTGCTCAGAAGCACAAATGCACATGCGAAGGATTTGCAGAGGCAGGTGGTAGCCTTTGTTTTTCTTCTGTTTCCAGTTTTTAAGTTTAAAAAAAAAAAATCTTTTCAAGTTCTACACTGTCAGGAATGTGGGTGTCTGGCTGACTGAGAGAAAAGTAAAATAAACATGCATAATAAATACACTAGTAAATTTGCAGTTTCCCTAAACTCTCAGCATAAATACAACCACTCTGAGGGGTTGGTTTCTTCTTCAAGGTAGAGGAACAGCTTTTGAAGAAGGGTTCCCTGAGTGCCTTTCCGTATTATAATTAATTATTGGCATTGGACAAAGGTGCATGCTCCAGTTACAGCGTGAAATGCTCCTTTCTAACAAAATGAGATCTGCTTTCTTTTATATCATGTCATGTTAGGTATGGTGCAAGACCCCAAAGGCCTTGAGTATATCTGCATGTGAGGGTTTTAAAAAACTTAATAATGCTATTTTTTTCAGCATTGAAAAATGTTTAGATTTTATTTAGGGACTGAAGTAAACGAGATGGCTTTCAAAGCTTCTGCATACCTACAGGTCTCTGAATTAATTAAAAGCAGATGGTCTTCTTGGCAAGTTTGACAGAAACAAGTAAAAGATGCTGGGTGCCCAGCACCTTTGAAACACTAGCAGCTTATACAGATGCCTAAAGATGGAGTTAGGCATTTAAATTCAGGCAAGGAAGTTGGAAAAGGTTTGGCCCTGTAATCATAACAATCGCTGTTCCCTCTGTCCTGAAGTGCTGTAGCAGAAATTTATCTCAGAAGCTGGAGGTTCGTACGTGGGAGTGAGTGGGGACAAAGTATGTGTCTTACTGCGGTGCAAGTGAGCTCGGCTGTCTGCCTTATAGCACATGCAAATGAGGGTCAGATGGCTTGACAGTTGGTTATGAAACTAAATGGAATTGATTTTACACATATTTTTAGGTTTTGTTTTTTAGGAGCATGAATCTTTAACTAAAATACCAAAGGGGGGGTGGGGGGAAAGTACAGATGGCAACTGTTGTGTTTCACATATATACTGGATGTAAAGTAATAGCCTGCTGTGCTCTTTTTAGGGATCATTTTTATCCCATTGCAACTGAGAATACAAAACCATCTTACAACTTGCCAGAAGTGACACCTGCTTTCATACTTCCTGATAATTACTTTAGCTTTGACAGAAAGTATTTGGCAAAGTGCATACAAATTATGACTTGCTTCAGGGTACAAATAATGTCATAATGACTTTAGGAGTTTCTCTTTAAGCTCATGATATTTGCATGTTCATGTTCTGTTGGTAGGAAACAAGCAAGTAAAGAAGTTTGGGTGACTTTAACTTCTGAATAAAAATGTGTGTGTTGGGGAGTGTAAGCATACAGATAGACCAGAAAATGGAAACAAATCATCAGGAGTTCAGTGACTATTTGAGTGTGCTTGGGGGTTTTTTTGCTACTCTTGCTTGCTGTGAAAATGCCCTAGACATTGGCAAGGAATAAAATGCTTTCTAATGCTAGATAGTTTCAGCTTTCTTGCTAGAGGAGAGAACATGCCTGTGGGTAAGCAGCATCAACTTGCAAGGACTTTTTTCCCCTCTATCCTACCTTGCAATGAGTATGTTCAGTTTAAAGTGCACTTGGATGTTGTACGTGCTGTTTTCCCCAGTTTTTCCCCTGTTCTTGCTGGGTCCCAGATGAGAATTTTCCTTCTCTGCATTGTTTTATTATTCTTCAGCAACTTGACGTTCTAAAAGGAAAAGTAATGTCAAATTGAGGTTTCCTGTTAATATCTGTGGCCTGTCTCCCTTCTCAGTTGTTAGAGGAAAAAGGAAGCAAAGGAGAGAGCAAGGGGCAGGTACAGGGTACTGCTAAGCAGGTTGCTGGATGACCTCTGATGCAAACTTGAACAATTCCTGCAAACCAGAACATGAAGTTTCTACACGAGCTTCCTTAAAGGCCTGGAAGAGAAGGCTTTGATAAATACATGGCTTTTACGAGGTAGAATGAGCAATCGTGGAAAACAGTTGAGAGTCTCAGGTGGTTTCTTACCTGAAAAGAAGTACAGTATGTTAGTTTTTCAGCTCTGTTAGGGGACTTTAAGAGACAAATGCCTTTTGCTTCCTGTCTGAATGAAGCTAAGCTCTTACTATAAAAAGAATTAATTTGGAAAATGTCTTGTGTGTTTCTGTGCATGTCCGTATTAGTTTGTGTCTTTTATCAGACAGAGCTTTAAGAGGTACAAAGTTCAGATGTGTAGGGATCTTTCGTTACCAGAAAGACTTTGGCAAATTCCAGGAAACTGAGACAGCTGCAACAGAAGTGATTAATGGACTAGTGAGGAGAAGAGAGATTAAGAATTAAATAGGTATGGTTTGTCTGAATGAGAGATAAAGAGGGTAAAGGAACAGGGTGATGTTAAAAACTACCAGTCCCACACTCCAGGGATATAAATATTCAGCTTTGGAGAAGAGTTGTTTTGAGTCATCCAAGCAGTGTGACTAGGAATAACAGGGCAAAATTCAACACAGAAATTGTAGGCTGAAATCCAGAAATGCTTCTAGCTAGTAACATCTGTTAGACTGTGGAATAATCCTCAGTGAGAAGGGATGGAAGCTGTGTCACTTCAGCCATTTGAACTAGACTGAACAAAGGCAGAGCTCCTGAATATGACACAGGAAGGATCCTGCATTGGGGAGGGGTCCTAGCATCACGTTTGAGGCATCCTCCTTTCTTCCCTGTGTTATCTACAGGTGGTAAAAACACTGACAATGGCTGCAAGTCGTGTGGAGATTTCTAAGAGCACTGAATTTTAGCATATATTTGAAAAGGGATTTCCTTGCAGAAACAACAATACCTCTCTGTTCAGCTTTCTGCCCTATAACTGCTGTTGTACTTGTTTTAAAAAAAAACCTCACAAACCCAGTACCTAACAAAAGAGAGCAGAAGTTGCCTAGCTGTAAAACTACTAGTGATAAACTTTTTTATACTTGACTTGAAACACGCATGTTGGGCTGTTCTCAAAGGTTGAGGAAGAGCTGTTGGCATGGCAAGTTACAGCCATTACAAGTGAGAATAACTGAGCAGAACAGGCCTGTTTTACTCATTCACTTTTCTGCAAGTCATAACTTCTGAAATTCTACTTTTCATGTAGGAATTTGGTCTCCTCAGTTATGTATTTTGGCAGGTTTTTTGAACATAAAGCTGATTTTCCAGTACACACCTAGAAAGTTACAGTGTGTATGATGAAAACTAGTGTTTGAGTTTTATTGATAAGCCTGTAGAGATTTTAATGTTCATGGCACCATATCCACCTATAGGTTCTCTTTAAAAGAATGACATGAAAAGGAAATGTTTACGTGCCCCTCCCTGTACTGCTGTGGTGATGGGGCTCTGGATTGCTGATCCTGTTTTCTCGTGGCTGCACCATGCATAATCTAAGGAGATAAATGTATTGCCTCCTTCCTTTCACTTTCTTCAGGTCAAGCCCATGCTATGAAGTTTTAGAGAGAGAAGAATCTGATGCTGAGATGGTTGTTCCCCTGAAGATTGCAGGGATTGCATCCTTGGATGCTTTGTGTTGAGAAGGTAGGGTAGCGAGCACGGTGTTCCCAGTGCAGAGTTACGTCGTGGTGTGCAGACCAAGCTGCCAGCATCCTGCATCTGTTCCTGCCTGGTGTTTCAGTATTTTGTTTTCTTTCTCTGAGGAAGAGAATTTGTGTAGCGTCCTATGGGCTTAGATGTCACAGCTGGATTTTGAACGATTTTCAGAGTCTCTGAAAAGCAAGGTTAATGACTCCCCACTACCACCTCAGTGTCAGAACATGGATGGGGTACCGCAGAGAAATACGGCAAGGTGTTGTCGAAACATTTATTTCCTTAGCAGGAAGTATTGATCCTGCACACTATATTCTATTACAATGCCTTTATTTCTTCTGTATTAAATTACTGATACAGACTATATTTAATCAATTTGTGTGATGGATGTTGGCAAAGCAACGTAGCAGTTGGTCACCATGCACATCTCAGTCTGCCACTGGTTTTCAACAACCCCAAAATAAGGTTTGGCCTGAAAATTGAGGTTTTAAAGGTTTGTTTTGTTACTTAGCAATACATTGGGCTCTGATTGCTTGATTTACTCATTTTTTTAATCAGCATTTATCAACAGTGCGTAATGCCTGCAAATAACAAATGGTGCTTCTGCTTCTTAATGTGCTTTTGTTGTTTTCATTGTTTGTAAGCCTGTTTCAAAGGAGCGATTGGGGTCATCGCTCAGACAGCATTGTATCTTACTAAGTGTGTGCCTGGAGAAAACAAAAAGGGTTCAAAAATGGTTGGGAACCTTCTGAATTAAAGCCCATGGATTTCTTCTGGAAACACTATTCATAGCACAGAGTCAAAGCCTTTTCTGCTCCACCAGTGAGCAGGCTGGGCATTCATGAAAAGCTGGGATGGAACACAACCAGGGTAGATGACCTCAACTGACCAAAGTGATACTTCCATACCATATGATGTCATGCTTAGTATATAAAGCTAGGGGAAGAAGGTGGTGTTTGGAGTGACGGCATTTGTTTTCCCAAGTCACTGTTACACATGATGGAACTCTGCTATGCTGGAGATGGCTGAACTCCTGCCTGCTGATGAGGTGTGGTGAATTAATTCTTTGTTGTGCTTCGCTTGCATGCATGGCTTTCACTTTACCTATTACACTGCTTTTATCCCAACCCATGAGTTTTCTCACTTTAATCCTTCCAATACTCTCCCCCATCACACTTGGAGAGGAGTGAGTGAACTGTTTTATTTGGCTTAGGTTGCTGCCTGGGGTTAAATCATGGCAGAATAAAGTGCCTGTCTCTGCCATCCTTTGGTAAACTAATTTTAGCCTAATGACTCAACTGCAGTGTATCCTTCCCCAGTAGCTGTTGCAGAAGGCATTGTCAACATTTCTGTGGCACAGGGTTAACTTTCTCCTCAGAAACCAGTCTGTTTGTCTCTGAATGAGCGAATGGTTTAGGGTATGGCAAAACCCTCAGGTGGAGAAATCATTTAACTGCTAAGAGTTGTTTCGGAGAATTTCTGGATGGTAGCTTCCCATTGTTGCTTCTCAGTTCTTTAGCGCACTTACTTTTTCCTAAGGAATTGGACAAGAATGTTGATGTTCAGCATGACTGACAGCAAAACTGGAAGGCCAAAGTCCTGATTTTTTTCTCCCCAAGAAGCAAGACACTCACTCTAACCAGTCATCTTGCCTTGTGAGCACAGTTCAGCCAGGCATGTTCTGGTGATGTCACTGCTTGGACTAGTAGCTGAGAAGACCCCATGTGGCCCTGGCCAGCAGCAGAGGAGAGGAGTGTGTATTTCCATACTCCCTGTAGCTTTTTGCTGAGGCCTTCCTACATGGGCACATTGCCTGGGACTACCTCCGTTCTTTGTGGAGGTATGAGATTGTATAAAAGTGAAGAGCAACCCCTTCACCAGTAAAACTCATCTGCCTCGGCCAAGGGCTTGAGTCCTGGTCCTTCAAAGGCATTTGCGTGGACAGGTTTGGTCATTTACCTGCCCAGCACATCAGTTTGCTGAACAAGGCCTTTTTGGTGACTAAGCCAGACTGAAAGAGGGTGCAATTTCTTACACTACAACAAAGAGGATAGAGAGCTTGCCTTTAGCTTTTGATAGAGCAAGGGACTTGTGCTAGGCTCATCTCTCTTAAATGCCTTGGTCTCCAAAGCTGTCAGTCTGACATTGTTCTCAGATGAAAGTTGCTTAAAATAGAAAGGAATAAAGGATAGAGAAAGATGCTTGAAGAAAAATTGCCTCTGTGCCACTAACAAACCATAATGTGCAAAGTGCTGTTTTGCAGGTAGGGATAAGCAAGCATAAATTAAGAAACAGCAGGAAAATTGTGATGGGTCAGCAGAATGTTCTCTTAGAGATTCCCTTGCAAATTTAGGGGGCAGAGGAAGTGAGCAACAGACAACTCGGAGCTTGGCCTGACATTTGCAGGCAGCACATCAGCGAGTCTAAGTTGTAACTGTAAAGGTAAATAGCACACTGATATGCATAAGGTGGCACTAAGTGTAGAGCGAATCAACCTCACATGGCAGCAGTTCCCTTTAGGACTCATCAGCAATGCCAAGTGTGAGACGAGCATCTGGGATGAGATATAAATGCTTCAGTGGTAAAAGTATTTCAGGAGTGAAGAGCAGGAACCAAAAGGTTACAGGAAAAGCAGGTGAAAATATAAGAAGTCAAGAGACTTGACTTGCAGAGGGTGAAATTATTCAGCAGAAGGGAAACCCCACACAGTGGTCTTGTGGTAAATAAAAATATGTATTTCAGTGTGTCAGAGACAGTCTTTGCCTTCTACACACACACACATGAACGCATCTGTAATTACCAGTAGACTCACCTCATAATTACCAGTAGACTCACCTCAGAGAAGGTGCTGTAACTCTTATTTTCCCATCGCATTGAAATGTTCAGATTTGAGAAAAGAGCTGAGGACTTCTGCTGTGATTCCTGTCACAGCTGTATACCGCAGTCTGCTTTAGCCAAGTCTCTCCACTCATCTGTATCCCAGAAGCGAGACTGGGATTTCTGTGTACACCTGTGGACAGACTTCTTTGCCTGTATGTGTGACTTTTCTGATAGAAAAGTTTTCACATATGTGCTTATGTCAGAGTGTATCCATGCAGGAACAGTCATTAAAGCTTTCTTCTTTTTTTATTTCTTCAGTGAGTTTCGGAATTATTTTTTAAAACTTCAGTGCACATTGGAAAAACGTTAAAGAAGTTTTAAAATCCTGAATTTCAGGTGTGAACCCAAGATTAAAAATAAAAAACAAAAACAAAACACTGCATCATATTTTCCTTTAAGAAAAGAAAAATTTAGTTCTTGTACTTAATTCCAGAAAAGAAACAAATGCTTCCGAACATGGCATGTGCAGTTCCTTTTTTCATTGTGAAAGGGGGCATTTTCAAACATTAAAAATGATAGAGGGGAGGTGATTAATGCAGGCACCATCTCGTAGTTGTGGTATCAGTAGATCTCCACTTTCAGTATCACTGGGAGCTTGCTTGATGCAGTATGAAGAGGTGAGTAGCATTGTGCAAGTTATTTTCACGTGAAAGGAGACAATCTTTGTAGCATCCCATCCTTCATAACTTCAGTTAACACCAGAAATAAACAGAATTTAATGTTAGTTTTCTCTTCTTGACTTGATGCTGGGTACGTTGCCTGTTAGTTTCTACTCTGCTGGTTTGAGTGTTACTGGAGTTGCTCCCCAGTATAGAAAGGGGAGGGCCTACCCACATAGCTGGGAGAAGAACCATGCAATTGAGGGGAGGGAGCATGTTTTGCCCGTGACTGGAGGTTAAAATCTTTTATCTTTAGTACAAACATAAACTGAGTAATCCTTATTGTTTGGCTGCCCACCCTGCTCCTTGTGTGTGTGTGCTGGGGCAGGGAGGGTGGACATTTCTTCAGTCTATTCACACTTAACAGTGCATCTTTGGAGATGGCTGTTTGCTGCCAGCCTCATGAGGCGGGAGGGGAGAGTTAATACCTGGAGCTGTGCGCACTGCCCCTGCTGCCCTGTGCACCTCTCTAGACCACAGCTTTTTGTAGTAGACTGGGGAGGGGAGCATAGAGCAAAGGTGTGCAAACCTGTGGCTGTTACCAAGCAAAACCCAGAATTTAATTGTGTTTCCTAACAAGCTCTACCTTAGGTAGTTTTACATATCATAGTTGCATGCATATTATATTGTACCCTTCAGGCATGTTGGACTGAGTTGCACTTTTTCCCTTTGTGCAGTGTTGATGTTTGTTAGCTGCAGATTTAGAGACAAAAACTCTTACAATTAGTATTTTAACGGGAGAGAAGAGGCGTGACATTGTGACCCGCCTACAAATGTGCCTGAGATCGTCTGGACTTCAGCCCACACTGGGGAGAGCGAAGTCCTCTTTCCTGGGGATTAGTCCAGAAAAAAGCACTGCTTGTTACTGGTTCTCACAATGTCACAAGCCCAAACGAGCATATGCTGGTGTTTCCAGGTATTCAAGAAGCATAAGACTCCCAGTTGTCCGATTAAAGAAATTCCAGACAGCACAGGGATCGTTCCAGAGTCTCGATGAAGCTGAGATTTCCTAAGTGCAGTATTTACAAGTCCTCCTGCTAGCGAAGTGCAGGAAGGAGCTTCTTTCCAAGAAAAATGTAGGCTGGGTAATCTGACATCATTCAGAGTCACATCACCCTACACCCACCAGAATTCAAAGATAGAATGGAAATGGCATAATCTGTTCTCACGGTAACACTAATAGTACTGCTCGCGCAGTTCATTGTGCGCTGTCCCCACCCCACCATCGCCACAATTAACATTTCTTGCAATCACTTTGAAAAGTGTTGCCGTAACAAGGTTGCTGATCAGCAGCTACAAAAATCTTAACGAGGTATCTAACGGAGTTTTTTGTTTCCATTATTTCTGCTTAATATATTCCCAAAAAGTCAGGAGGTTTTAACCTTGCCTTCAGCTGCAGTACCCTGGCATGTTTAATAGAATACCACTTCATTTGTACTTGAAGCTAGTGTATGCTAAAAGGGCTTGGAGACCCCTCTAATGTAGTCAGTCAAATTGGTGCCCGAAGCCAAAGAAAACATATATCCAAACACGTTTTTGATCTTGGGCTAAAAAAAAAAATGCACTTCATGTTGAATAGCTTTCTCCAAGTGCTGCAGTTAATAAGCCATGTTGTGTTTTTACTGGAAAAGTATGCTTCTAGCCAAGCATTCTTTGCATTTTTCCCAGGATTTAGTCACAAAATCACTTTAGACATATTGCAAGTATGAAATGTGTGTGCATCAGATAAAGGGCATCAATTTTTGTTTTGCTGTAAAGCTCCATGGAAACATTTTTATCACCATAAAATGTATTATCCCAAGAAGTCTGGCCCCTTTCTTTACTGTTAACATCTAGCTGGGTAAGAAAACACTGAACGAGAGACCCCCACAAACTGTAGGTGACAGTGATTTGATGAACAACTGCACAGCACCATCTCTTTGAGTTTAGTGGTATCAGAAGCTGACTTCACCTTGTGTAAAGTCTCAGACACAGGTATCCCTGGTGTTAATAGCAGGCTGGCTGTCTGATTCTGCATGCATAAAAAAAGTGAGAAACCTGGAGACTTGATGAACTATTTTAAGCGTTATTATTTCAAGAAGTGATTTACGCAAGCGAGAAAAGCCTCTAGCACAGTCGGCAGGCTCAGCTCTTTGAGACAGTTGTATCTCACAACACACTCTCGCAGCCCCCTCTGCCTGATGCTCGCAGCATCGTTGCTCTACTCTGGAGCCAGCTGCAAAGTCTTGCTGATGGCTGGAGGAAAACCTTCCCGGGGTAGAGAGGGGAGTGAAATTCCTGGAGGGACCCTCTGCTAAAGCCAGCAGCAGTGAGGTTTTAAAAGAACAAGTGTATACGCAGTTTTATGTATTGGAATAGAGCGATCTAGCTATCAAACATATGTTCACACATACACAGTATACAGAGTAATGTGTATATACCACCTCGCTGAGCCAATCTGTGTTCTGAAGAAGGGAGATATTTAAAGCAGCTCTGCAAACTTTATGGCACTGGGAGAGCCGAGCTGGGCTTGTCTCTGCAGGGGCTTGCAGTAGAGCTGGACTGATATATATTTCTTTGTATATATGATGTAGATCACTATATAAATGCTAAGAAATGGGCGCTTGGATTAGGGAAAAGCCCAAGGAACAAAGAGGGGTTACCCAGTCCAAAATGTAATCTGAATCCCAGGAAGGTGTTACGGAGTGATGAAGCATGAAAGGAGGTTATTTAGAAGCACTGGAAGCGTCAAATCATTACCACCTCACTCTTTGTCTTCAGGACTCATTTCCTTTGGCAGGCAACTACCTGTCTGGTGTGATGAGCAGACAGAAGCCAACTGAAAGTGAGGACGAGTTGGTCAGTTGTGCCATGCTCAGGCTTTGCACAGGGAAGTAGAATGGAGGTAAAAGAGTGACGGCTAATTGTCAGCTCAGCCCGGAGCAGTGAGAAAGCCCTGCTGTGTGCACCTTTTGTGGTGTAGGGTGTTCACCACCTGCCCATGGGGAGTCATATTTTTTGACAGATGAATAAAATATCACTGCTGTGATAGTTCTTCTTAATCATCTTGGGAAAAGATTAGCTGATAGGTTTGGGGGCCTTTTGCAACCTGCACATTTGTTGGTGAAATTTTTGTTATGGTGTCATATGTCTGGGTAATTTTTACAGGTGAATGTGCCTTCAGGTCAGATGCTGAGTGCCGTTCTCACCTGGTGCAGAGGTCTGTGAAGGGAAGGTCAACAAAGTGTTGTGTATATGGCATTCCCATACACAGCATGCTACAGAAATATTGGTGCTAACCCTTCTGCCATGAGAGCACCCTGTGAAGGGCCTCCCTCTGTTGTTTTTCAGCTGGCTGGTAGGTAGTACTGCTCACCTCCAGCCTCTGTCATCCTGGGGAAAAAAAGCATCCTGTTCAGGATGAGTCTGCTGGAGGTTCCTGACAGAGGCAAGCTCTCGAGGAAGATATCTGTTTTTGCTGGCAAGCTTCCACCAATAGAAGCAAAGTACCAGCAGAAGTCAGAATAAGATTTTGAGGGCAAACGTCACAAGAACAGTGAGAGTAGTTGGGTTTTCCTTTGCAGGGCCATATGCTACAGATAGAGTTGCAGGTTCGTGTGTGGTTCACCAGAGGTATCACTGCATTCGTTCTGGATCAGCCGGGGATGAGGTTTCTCCCATTACAAACAAATCTCTGAATCTTCTTACTATTTTGAGTATCTGGAATGTTTCAGCACGTTGCCTTTTTTGGCGACTTGGTATTTTTCACTTGCATGCACTGTAGCAGCTTTCATAGAAGAGGAACTTTATTCCACTGCTGTCCTGCTAAAGACCTTCCCACCCGCGCCCAACTCTGTCATTGTACCTAATCGATCTTGCCGTGTTACTAAGAGCAACATCCCCCCTGGCCAGTCAGAAAGCTGGAAGTTTTACATGGCCTGGTGTGTAGCTGGGCACAAAGCTCCCTTTCATGGCTTCGCCTGGCCGCGTTACCAGCCGTGCTGAGATCACAGTCCCAATAAAATGATGTTGAAAGCACTGAGTGTTTCAGGCTTCATGCTCTCTGTCGGAGTGATAATTTTAGAATGTTCTTCTCCTTGATAATAGTAATTTTACAGCAGCGTAACTGTTGGATTTAAGAGTTAGATCAGCTTAAGTGAAGGCAGAATCAGATCATTGCTTCTGAGACAAAGAACAGGACTCTTTATGTCAGCAGTTACAAATGTATTTAAAAAAACTCACATCCTCTTAAGGCAAGACTGTAAATAGTTTAATATAATGACCTGCTTACAAGTTTAGTCTAGGTGTTTTAACATGGTCAAGACATTTCAGATTAGTCCTCATTTGTTTTTTATCTTGCTCTGCTTCCTTTACCCCCGTGAATGCAGGTAGCTCGCACCTGCAGGAAAAGCAAGCAAGCATTTTTCCAAGCATGTTTTCCTGGGGTTTGTGTTGTTTTTTATTCAAAATTTTCAGCTTCCAAATTAATAAAATGCGACACATTATATCCACATTCCTGGGGCAGTTTTTGCAGCTCTTTGCAAATAAAGCACTTAAAGACTTCTTGCAAGGTGATTGTGCTAAACAAATGTAGTAAATGATCCTGAAATTGCAATGCACCTCATTTACATTTCAATGGAATTACTTAGATGTGGGATGTCGGTGGTACGAGTGGCTCCAAGTATGCTGCTGTTTCGGTTTTTGTGTTCACTAATACCGGCAGCTTTATCACTTTCGTTTATAAAAAGCATGGTGCTTTGAAAAGGGTGTGAATCTCACTTGGCTTTGCTCTTCTATGGGTGACTGAAGTTAGAGACCTAAATAAAGCTGGTCTGAAACTCAGGTGCCGAACAATTGCGTCTTCTGTTTAAATAAGAAGGAGATGGCAGCTGCTCGACCCGTCTTAAGCACCTTTTTAGATTCCTAAAAATTGATTGTGAAGCCTAACTGAGGAATGTGATGTTCAAAATACTAGTCCACACAAAATCCATTTTCTTCTGTGAACTGAGCAGGGAATCAAATATACTCTGTTTATGCAGAGCCGCACATCATCATTACAGTAAGCCTGTCGTGGAGCAGTGCAGAGGACAGAAAATGCTTTTTTCTAAATGCTGCCTTCGGAAAGTTACCAAAATTCATGAGGGAATTCAAGGACCCATAATGACCCAAATCATTTTGCTTCATGCAGACAGAAATCATGAGATAGAAGCCCCACGTTCAGGTGTTTGAAGACTTTAAAAAAAAAGGTCATTTGCTTCTTACCACCAGGGATGTAGAGGTAGAACACCGTTCCTTTCAGCTGCTCTTCAGGTGAACAAACCAGGTTACATTTGACCTTTTGTACCACGACCTGAATGCAGGATCTAAAAAATTCTCACTACAGTTTATTCTGTCTGCAAAGTCTTAGCAATTTTGCAGTAGTTGGTTGGTTTTTTTTTTTATTATTATTTTTNCTGTATTTGTGTACAAATTGTGGAAGTAATGAATTTACTATAGACAAAGTTAGCCAGCTCTCATGCTGTCTGAGTGATCTTAAGGTGGGTTAGATGAGCTGGTAGTGCAGTAACAAAACCTTCAACTGTGTGTTGTCTGCTGCTTCACAGACTTCCCTTGGACTGGGGACTATGCCATGAAGGCAAGAGTGCTAAGCACTCCAAAAGTAAGTTTACCAGGCACCATTTACATTTAGGGGCAGAAGAGCAGAGATTCCTGCTCACAGCTACTTGTCATCCAGCCCTCTGAACTGGTGTTGCATTTATGTCCCTTAACTAAGCTGCAAGCAGCCCTTATGCACCACTAACAGCAGCATTTATGTGCCATTTGCACAGCAGTGAAGTACGAGGCAACACGACACTTCAATTAGCGTTCTGCATGTTGATAGGTGAGGACAGATGCTGCAGCATGTTGTAAACTCTTTCTGCATCTGCTGTGTTGTAGGATCCAGTGTGCAATGTTGTGATGCAGCTAAATCACCTGGAAACTCCTACCAGGTAAATTTGGTTAACAGCAGCGCCTTAGCCTACCATTCCTTTGGGCACCTATCACATTAATGTCGAGAAGATCAGCAGAGTTAGATCCAGCTAGTACAGAAATTAATTTTGGGGTTCAGTGTATGCCACTTACTGGTTTCAGGGAAAAGGTCTTCTGTGGGTTATGTAGTCACCATATGTTTAAGAGATGGCCTGTGCATTTCTAAATAATGGAAGAGATGTGCTGATTGTCACAGAGCTGGACAGGTTCTTCAGCACCTGCTGCCGTTGCACTGACACGGGTATGTTATTCTGACTGGACTGAGATTGACTTACGTGCTTGTATTGTGGCTGGAGTTTTCCTGCCTCAGTTTTACCAGAGAGTGTGCTTACCTCCCTTACTTTTGCCCTTATTATGTCCTCTTTTGAAATTTGTGCCTGCTCAGGCAGCTAGGTTTAGATAGAGTAAAATGTCCTTAGGTCATAGATTACAAGCAAGACATAAACAGAATTGCATGCACAGATTCTTTTTATTTTAGGAAAAGAGTTTGGAAGATCTGAGAACTTTGCCCAGAATGTTTAGATTAAAAAAAAATATTATTCTTCACTTGACTTGCCTTTGAGCATTTTCTTAAAAGAAGCTCTTTTAATGAAGCATAAAAATTGATTGTTTCTTGCCAGGAGGGATTGTCGTCAATCTTCAGATACTGAAGACTTCATGAGAACCACAAGAAGAATATCTTCTTGAATCATTTACATTTTTCCCTTTTTGCAGGCTTATGTAACCATGCAGAAAATCTAATAATAAGTGTGCTATTAGTATCCAGTGTGGCACCTTCTGCAAGCTGAGGTGTCATATCATTACAAATGATGGTGCAGAAACGTTGTAGATGCAGAGAACTTCCATACGTGGCTTATTTGAGTAACCTTTATCAAAAAAGCTCTTGGGCTAATAGAATCCATCTTTGCTTCTGTTTTGCAGTTGTTCAAGGGGGGAAGAGCCTGGATACTTGCTTTTGTTTCTGTGAAGTTTGACAAGCTATTAATGGTGTTGGGAGAAACAGGCTAGTAGCAGGTGTCTTGTGGTCTTTTATTTTTACATACACACTCACCCTTTTTTTGTTCACCCATGCACAGCTCTTGAGGATGGAGTCAAACCTACAGGGATGCCTTTTGATTCTGGTCTCAAATTGCTTGATCAGGGATTGTCAGCCTTGAAATGAATGGTCGTGCAGGCAAGGCTACCAGGCTGATATGCTTGTACTGATGAGTTCAAACTCAGCTCGGCTTCACAATGCTCACTGGAGGGACTGCAGGCTTAGCTTGAAGCAACACAGCCTACTGAGCGAGCAACCTGCAGGCTCTTTTCATGCCTAACTATTGCAGGTGACTCCCATCTTTTCTATTGCAGGCAACTTCTCTTTTTCGAGTGTTGCTGTCATCATGGTACCCCACCAGCAGCAATACCCACACCCAGAGCATCTTCCCTCTCAGAGAGCACAGAGCACAGCCTGCTCTCTCCCTAGGCAGTTTCCTTCACCCTGGCATCTCTTCACCCGTTTTTGTGCAAGCTGTGCACTTAATTGTTTTTACAGGTGAATATTTAGCTCGTAAGTCCTCTCCTCTGTGATTGTTACCATGTGCTTTGAAGACACCATGAAAAAAAGATAGTAATGAAAAGCATGATGCTATTTTTGTGTAAACGACCTCTCTGAGCTTACCCCTGACAGAAGACAGTGCATGAAAATGCCGTTGATGGTGTCTCCCTGCTCCTGAAGTCCAGGTGTGCTTGTCTTACCAAAAATTGTTGAGAAATTTTCTTAGTCACCTAAAGATATACTCATGAAACTCTAGATATGCCTGTGGATGCTTAACTTTGGCTTCTCCTTTGATTGTGCGGGGATGCAGTCCCTCATCCATCATGGCCACTGCTTGATGCAGCATGGGAACAACCAGCCCTTCCTGGCTGCAGCCTCCTCACGTGGAGATGCTTTCAGGAGCCATGCCATTTGCCCTGGTTGAGTCTTGCTGATGAATAAGGCTGTAGCTTGGGAACCATGATGCAGTCTTCCCACAACCTGTCTCCCTTTGTGCCAAGACTCTGCTTCTGAGAAACTGACCGTCCTACATCTTAAAATGTGTTTAAATGTAAGGAATGTGACTACAACTTCACCAACCTTGTCCCCCAGCAGTTTAGAGTAACTGGTGCCTTGGACTTGCAGGCTTTGCAAGGTGGGGGTTGAGAGAGGAGGTTTGGGGTAGATGGTAACATAACTGTTGCTATCAGTAGCGATTCCTTGCTTTTATAAGCAGTAAGTCACAGAAAAAAATGGGTGACACCCTACACCGCAAAGCACGCAAGAGTCTGGTTTTTTGCTCTGCCCTCACATGAAAGAGCTGAAGAAAACAGGGAAAGAAAACCTTTCAGAAGCATGAAGTACCCTGCATCAACGCAGAAATTCCAGTTTTGTTATTGTACCAGCTGATAGTGTTCACTTGTATGCAAAAGACTGTGTGCGCAGTGTAACTCTCCAGGGTTGTTTGACTGTTGTTTCCTCTTGTATGTTTTCCCAGACAATCCTGCAAGTTACCAAGCACCATGAAATCCCATTACAGCCACTGCGTTCAGCTCCTTGAAGAATTGTAACTTTATTTGATGCAGGTTGTGGTGGTGCTTTGGCAGTAGAAATAAAGCTATTTTTAAAGGTCGTTGTGTTGTAAGCTTTTATAAAGCTGTACTCACACAATGGATCTCTCTTAAATCTGTACTTCTCCCTGCTAATCCCAGAGACTTATTTCTTTCCCCTTTAGTGTTCTGACTTTGATTTTTTTTTCTTTTTCCTTAATAATGTATTTTCTTTCACAGCTTCTCCTAGTTCCTTAGCTTTTCAGCCCTTCTCCTACTTGGGTGGGTCTTTTATGTCTTTGTTAGCTGGAGATCATTTCCCAGCAGTGGTAGCTATGGGACTCTGCCACTTGAAATGCTCATTCAGAACCACACTGGATAATTTCCTGACCCATTTCCTTTCTGTTTTACTTTTAAACATGCGATAAGTTTGTTTACAGAAGCTAGGGCATGTGATGCCAATCTAAAGGAGGGCTGTATTCACAGACCAGGAACGAGGGGAGGGCCAACCTGAGCAATTGCAATGCTCTCGTGCTTACAGTAAAACAGAGGAAAGCTGTTACCAAAGCAGATGTAGAGCAAAGTCCAATCTTGAACCCATCCTGGGAAAGTTTTGATTTCACTGTTTAGGAGTCATTGAACATTAAACTCTTTGTACCATCATCTTGCAGATCTTTTCAGTTTATTAAGATAGTGACTTATCTCAAAACTACCTTTCAGACATCATGTAAAAACTTCTTCAGGCCACTTTATTGAGAAGAACACTGATTGCGAAACCCAGGCAATTGAAATTGCTTTACTGAACTGGCAAAAGCCAGTGGATGAACTAGATGCAGACATAGAGTGGGCCATTAGTAAGTTCAAAGATGACACCAAGTTTGATGACAGTGTTGATCATCATGAGGGTAGGGAGGCACTACAGAGGGACTTGGATAGATGGGATCAATGGGCCAATGTTAATGGGATGAGCTTCCACAAGGCCAAATGCCAGGTCCTGCTAGAGGCTTGGGGAAGTGTCGTTCGAAAGCTGTCTGGCAGAAAGGAGTCTGAGGGTTGAAATATATAAGCAACTGAATATGAGCAAGCAGTGTGCCCAGGTGGCAAAGAAAGCCAGTGGCATCCTGGCTTGTATTAGGAATTAATGTGTCCAGGAAGAGTAGAGAAGTGATTGTTCCCTTGTACTCTGCTCTGGTGAGGCCACAACTTGAGTATTGGCTTCAGTTTTGGGCAGTGTTAGAGGGATGTTGAGGTGCTGGAGTGAGTGCAGAGGAGGGCAACAATGCTTGTAGAGTAGGTATATTGGTTGGACTTGGTGATCCTGAAGGTCTTTTCCAACCTGAATGCTTCTGTGATTCTCCAGAGTCCAGTCCTTGCAAAACCATTCTTCACAGGGAAGCCTCTGAGGACAACAGCACAACTCTTTCGTAAATAGTTGTGAGGTGCAGACCTTTACGTTGCAGATGCATGGCTGTGCATCTGTTTGTGATATGGAAAGTTTGGTGGTGGAGGTGCCTGTGGTAGCACTTCTGTAGGGAAAGAGCCAGCCCCTTGCATGCTGGAGGGTGATGATCGCACTCCATCATATTTCTTCTGCTCTTGGGTTTTTGTCCCGTTTGTTCCTTTGTCACCAAAATCAGAATGGAACTCCTTGAGGCCAAGTTTCTCATTAACAATCAGGTTGTGCAAGTTTGGGTGCTAGAGGCATTCCCACAAATGTAGCGCACAAAATTTGCCACAGACATTATACAGTGAAATGTAGAAGTTACACCTCATGTCAAGGCTTACTAACCTGCCATTGGTCAGTTTCTTGCTTGCTTTGCATTAAAGGCTCAGCATCTCTTAAATTCCTTACCCATGCTCAGAGGGTGGGGCTTCTATTTGGGGCAGGGGTCTTCCATCTGGGAGATTTGGTCTCTAGGGCCTC
Organism: Psilopogon haemacephalus; assembly: GCA_013396835.1. Taxonomy (NCBI): domain Eukaryota; kingdom Metazoa; phylum Chordata; class Aves; order Piciformes; family Megalaimidae; genus Psilopogon; species Psilopogon haemacephalus. The sequence goes on from VWZI01015226.1 coordinate 1,833,135, forward strand.
TGATGGACTTTTATGCTTGAGCTTTGTTTGAGCTTTAGAATCCTGTTGTGTGTATCGTCACAAGTTAGATCATCACTTTGTCTGCCAGGTCCTGGACCATATTAATTGGATTTCTCCAGTTTTGAAGGATGTTTCATTAGTTAAGGGACTATATATGTGGAGGCTTCAGTGATAAGGGTGAAAAGACACTTTGTTAGTTACAGGTTAAATTGCTGAGATGGCACAAGCTGCCCGAGCTAATTAAAACTTGTAAACATTTTCTAACACTTTGATTAGGTTTTATTGGCAAGGGGAGTGTAAGGTCAAGACTCAGCCATTTACTTTGTTTCTCAGCTAACTGAAGAATGCAGCCTTGCCTAGCTGCAGCCTGCCAGGAACCGCACTTAATGGTCAGCGTTTTACTTTAAGTGACACCAGCCACTAGGCGAACAGTGTCAAGGGTGCAGTTGGCCAGCCCTTCCTTCCAGCATTCTGTACACCCAAGGCTATTGACCCCTTGCTTGCAGACAGCATGTGGTCAGCCAGTGGATGGAGGGCAGCTGCCGGGCCAGGAGACCTGGGACTTAGCTGTGCACCCATGCCCACTGCAGAAACCTCCCTCTGTGGGAGAGGAACCAATCTGCAGCAGTACTCTGCACTGTTCTTTGAAGATCCTTCTCCCTGAGGTGCAGGGACTGTGTTTTGTGTTTTTTGTGGATGCACAGCCTTGTAGTTGTGGCTCTGGGAAAGGCTGGTGGCACTGGCTTAGGTTCAAAGCTGCTTTTCAGAAAACACAAGCATAAGGCCTTTGGTGAGACATTCATAAATGAAGGCATCCAAAAGTACAGGCTATCAGAAGGCTTTTTGTCTTTTAGTTCAGTTGTGTTTCTGCATTGCGAAGATGACATGAGCCTTGCTGTGAGATGACATGCGCTGGGAGCTCAAGATCCCTGCTAGGAAGCTGTAGGGAGGAGCAGCAGGCTCCTTCCCTTCACGAGTTTCACAAATGGGAGCTTTTCTGGTACTTGGTGATTATCACATTCCTTCTCCCGTGACAGGGAAGGAGGCTACTCCCCTTTCAGCCTCTCCCACTCGTAAGCTGTTTATTCACATTAAGTGGTGAGGAGGCTGGATCAGCCGTACTTCTCTGGTGTCCTTAGTTAACTCAAAGATCTGGCAATTGTATCTCTGATTATTCTCTCACCATCCTTACTTTTTAAAAATACTTCTCCTTAATTGCTTCTTTGTCAGCTGTGTAATACTGTTCTGGGATCCAAAGGTGCTTGTTAAATAAGGGATTTGAGGCTGCAGGGGATTGAGCCGATCATTATGAGTCTGAGAATGGGACCTGTGAAGCATGTTACCCAGGGCCTCTGTGGACAGTTAAATTAAATGAATGCTTTTGTGACAAACATTTTATTTCCAAAGTAATCGATTGTGTGAAAGCAGGGAGTAAGCCCTTGATGACCTGGATAGTGAGGGCTGGAAAGCCACAGCTGGTACCTCTTCCTTTTGCAATGCCATTAATGAGCAGCTGAAGACTATATCCCAGTCCAGTGTTTCTAGATCCTTTTCTTATTGCTGCTGCTGCTTAAAGGTGAGCTAGAAAAGAGGACAGTAAGCAGAAGGCATCAGGAAAATGGAGCAGTGAAGCAGCACTTACAGTTGTCCCAGGATGTCATGGGCTGCCATGAGCCTTCCTGAGCTGCTTACTCAGTGGAGGTGTTCCATGAAGGAAGGGAGCTGCAAGAGAGGGGGTGGAGAGGACAGAGATGCAGCATGAACTGCAGCTCCTGCCAAAAAAGTGGTATAACAGCTGTCGTGCCTGCAAAAGTCAGTTTGCTTTGAGCATCTTTCCCTTCCTCTGTGAAGGGGGTTGATCAATTGGTAGGCATCCATATGATGTTCTAGGGTAATGCTTGGGCCCGTTGGGTCACTGACTTCCCTGCATATTACACTCTGGATCTTCTTGTGGGAAGCAGATACATCCTCTTCTTACATGTCAGCATGATGATGGATGCTGCACAGAGTCAGATGCTAACTCTTGGACCTGTAGACCACACTGCTTCCTTGAGAGACCACACTGAGAAAGCAGGAGGAGAGGCAGGGCAGGCTGCATGCAGGTGGAGATGGGGGAGCCCTGCCACAGCAACATCAGGTTCCTGCCTTCTTTGCTCTAATAGTTGTTTTTCCAAAGACCTATTAAATTCTAACTGTCTTCTATTTGTTTATAATTATCAGTTATAGAAAAGAAGAAAATGGCACCTCTTGTGAAGAGCAGCTCTTCCCTTACCCTCCTGGGCTTGCCTTGTCCTGTACAGTCATAATGAGAGAGTGTGCAGCAGGTTGGGTGCATTCATAGACTTTTACTAGGCTTTGGGTAGGAAAAAGGTGAGAGGAAGGCAAATCTGAAAGAGGTCTTATACAGCAGAGATCTTCCTTGATCTGCACAGACATCAAATGGTGTCTGCTTTACAGTACTGACTGGTGAGCAGGAGCACTGTGAGCCCAAGAGAAAAGGACCTAGATAGGGAAAGAAAAGTTGAGATGAGTGTGAGTCTGCCCTGAGAGTATGAAGCTGGTCTCATCAGCTGATGGCCAGCTGGCTCCTCAGAATCCTAATTTCATTGGCTCCTTGTATCAGGGCCAATAGTGTTTGTATTGTGTCACCAGTGGGAAATGATGGCTGAGGCTGATTCTTGCCCTTTTTTTGCCTGAAGCTGTGAACGATCCCTTTGCAGAGGAAGGGGGAGGAGCAGGCAGGGTGTGGGAGTGTTCTCTTCACATGAGCGCTTTGCAGAAAAATGTGTTAGCCTTGCGTGAGGTCTGGACTCCCCAGTGGCTTCAAAGAATGTCATGGGTGGTAACACTTCCTACATCTCTTCTGGATTGCTAATGGCTATGGTTTCATCATGCAGTGACATGACCCCTTTGGGGCAATGAGAAGCTAGTCTTCCTTCTCTTAAGCTGTTAGCAGTGGTTGGTCTTGTTGTTTTATTTTTTTCTTTCTTTTTGGTTTGCTTTATCATTGTTTACTCCATGGATGCAGGGGATGCAGAATTTCTCCACTTCATTCCCTGTACACTTGATGTGTAGGGTGTGTATATATTTCTTCTGGCTATCTCTCTCTTCCATCAGTAATGCAGATTTGTAGCACAGGTATGCAAATTCAGAAGGAAAAAAAAAATTATTGCTACCTGCCTTGTGTTTTCTATTTTCATGAACTGCTTAGCCAATGCTTTCAAGTGGCAGGAGTGGCGAAGTCTGATCAATTAAAATAATATCACAGGAAAGTTGGAGTCATCACCTTTCTCACCTCCTAGGGATCTTCCATCTGTGAGGGAGAAGTTTGAGAGGCACGATTTCCTCTGTACACAGAATTGGGAGGTCCTGAGATAAGTGGGCAGAGTGCTTTACTTTCTTCATTTCTCAACCTTTTTTTTTATTCATTATGGCTTGGAAATGGAGGCTGTCATCAGGCTGGAAGAGAATGGGGTTTTGTGCTTTCTGCAGGTAATCTGATTTCTGCCTATGAATTCATGATTTGTGCTCCTTTTTGCCTGGTACAAAAGTAGACTTTATTTTTCTGCTGTATGTCATTCCAGAGCTATCCAGAGGAAAAAGAGTTTCTGGGACATGTCACTCCCTACCCCAGCTAGTAGTCCTACAGGGTATATCTTTGCTGTGGTGAAACAGATCCGATGTTGAGTAGAGAGACTGTTTGATTATGCTTCTCCTCACTTCCCAGGAAGTCAGTTACACTTACTAAGTTTTTAAATCTGAAACAATAAAATGTTCCTGCCCCATACTTAATAGTGGGAGCAAGCAGCTTGTCCAGGCAGCAGTGCGGGAGGCTCTCGGAAGGATGTCTTCAGCCAGGTAGTCCAGAGGCAGCAGGATTAATCTGTTTTCTTCCCTGATCTGTCAACCCTCTTGGTGACCAGAGCATTGAGACCATCAGCTGTATGGTGTCCTCAGTCTGCCCTCACACACTTCCCTGTGACTTCTTGATCCCAGGGCTTCACTCCTCACTTAGTCCAAGTCCTGTGCCTGGGCTGTCCCCAGAAACTACGCTGTTCGAGCTGCAAGAGGTGATGACTGCAGACCTGGGAACTCCATAATTTATGCTCCCTACGCAAACAAAGATGCATATGCCATTCACACTCCTGGTGTATTAATAGCGAGGGAGCCACAAGTGTTTTCCGCAAGAGCAGTGCACCTGTTGAGGTTGTTCCGGGTCACCAAGCACTTCAGTGATGCTTTCCTGCTTTTTGCAGGCTCAGGCATGTGCTGAGGGTGGAGGGGAGGGCTTTTAATAGGCCAAAAGGACTGTGAGTGGAGACCCATCTGGATGTTTCAAGGCCACTTGCTGGATTCATATACTTAGGGCAAGTTGAGGAGCTGAGGTTGTAACCTGTTTGGTCTAAATCTGTCAGTCGTGATAAGATAAATGGAAAGTCTCCTAGCAACTGAGGTCAGCATTTGTTGTGTGGTGCATACAGTGCTCCCTTGTGAGGTGAACTCTTAAATATATTTTGTTCCATAGTTTCATGTATCCGCAAGTCTGAAACCACTGCCGCAGTCACTCTCACCCATTTTGTAGGCCAGAAATGGGATTTAATTAAAGCTCTTCTGAGATTATTTAAAAATTACCAGATCTTTAGTCACTGAGCAAGTAGCTTAAGGGTGTTAAGGCTGCCCTTGTGTGTGTCATGTGAACCAACATGAGCTACACTTTGTGCAGAGGCACTGAAAGCAAACCCTAGTACACATGAGCGGTGACTTGCCCTCCTTCAGTGGTATTTGGGCATCATAGTATCCCTTGGGTCTCAGACATGCTTAAACACAGTTTTCATGTGTATAATCTTTTATGGATTTTCCTTTTGTGGAGCAGAGTCTAGAGCCACTCTGCTTTATCCCCTAGAGAAACTGTTAGAGGTTGACCTTGCTGAAAAGAATAGGAGTAGCAGCCTAGCTATTTAATCTGGGCACCTTGGAGAAACAGTAGGTGTGAAGCAGAAAGCTCTTTCTTGGTTTTGCTGGTCCAGAATCACAGGCCAGCCATGGGCTTCAGGCTGTCAGCAGTTTTGAGTCAGCCAGAAGGGCCGACTGGAGTTGGCTCACAGGTATATCCCATACCATAAGCATCACAACCAGTGTAAAGCAGAAAGTTTGCTGAGGCAAGGGGAGCCCTCTTCTTGGGCTCTTCCTCATCCTGGTCTTTCTTCTCCTGCTCCTGAGGACTGCCTTCCTTGATATTGTAACTGCTACACTTTTGCTGGGCTGAGTATAACTTCATATATCTTGCATTGACATTGGTATTTAATTAAATCTGTTTCAATTTCAACCTGTCAGTTTCCTTTTCCTGACTGCCCTTCTCTGCTGGGGAGGGGTCATCTAATGATAAAGGCCCAGATAGACTAAATGTAGGCATACCTGAAACAGAAGTACTTAGGAGAAACCTCATACAAGCATCCCGGGTGTGATCCACCCCCTAAAGGGACCGAAGTAGTTGTAGGTGAGTAGGTAAAAAAGGGAGAGCAGGATATGCAACTGGCTTTCGCACAAGACAGCAATATTTGAAGCTATCTAGTGAGATGTGAAGAAACTGGGAGAAAGTTGTTTAGTGTGCTCCACCTGCAGAGGCTTTCAGAGTTTTGGAGAATTTTACGTGGAAATGAATGATGATCCTGTTGGCACTGCCGTTGGCAGCACTCTGGTCTTTGCAGGTGTGGACAGATCCAGAGGAAGAGGTATGGCTGGCGAAGGGCAGGGAACAGGCAAGAGGGGCAGGAATTGTCTCCAGGCCCTGCAAATTGTCTGAGAGGCCCAAACTTGCACAAGTAATTAGAGAATTCTGCTGAAGGGACAAGGGCTTTTTGTACCCTTTCAGGTCCCTGAATAGGCTCTCAGCCTTTAGCCTTTATGGTTTGGTTTTCCTTAATTTCATTTTACTGGCAGGGGTAAAATTTGACCTACAGAAATTCCATTGTTTCAAGGTAATCATCCAGGTGTTCCAGAAGATCTCCGCAGACCAAATTACACAAATGTAAGACTTTTCTATTAAACAAAAAGGCAGCAAACCAGATAAAACCAAGAGGAAGTATTAAGAAGCCAGGTTAAGAGAATTGCATTCTTTGGCATTTCTATTCTGAGCTTATATTAGAATGGGCACAGAATAGCTCCTTTATACCCCAGAATGTTCAGCCTGGAGTTACTTAGAATAGCTGTGTGCACAATATACGCTCTGTACATTCTCATTGTAGTTTCCATTGTGGCAATCCCTGCCAGTGTTTTCTGTTCCTGAGTTTTATCAATCCAAGCAAGTCTGTTCCTGAGGCTCTGAAAGGCAAAAGGGTGAAAGAATGTTATGTCTGTGGAAATGTCAGAAGAAACGCTTTCCAGCGTGCTGTGGATCATTAATTTGGTTTCAAAGAAGTGTTTTATACTTTGGGATTTTACAGAGCAGCTATCTGAAAGGTTTTTTTCTCTTGGACAGGGCATGCTCCCTGCAAGGTACCCTTGGCAAAATTCGCTCCACTAACAGGATTGCAGACAGATAGTTTCTTGCCTTTATCCTCCTCATTTAGCTCTGCTCTCCCCAAGAATCCCTGTTAATTCCTTGGTTGCTCTTTGGGGTGACATAAGGACAGCGCACCCAAAGTAGAAAATGAGATGTGCAGTGTTAAACCAAACTGAAGCTAGGATGATTTGCCAGGACTGCAGAGATAACCCATGCAATTGGGGTCGTTTCACAAACATCAGGGAACAGGGTTCAGGAATAAAACCTTTTGTTAATGAATCTGAAAGATAGCATTGCCCTGAAAGTACTGAGTCAGTTAGAAACTGCTGGATTTTGCTACTGACTGTTTAGTGACATCATTGTGGTGGTTTAGCAGTTACCTGCACCCCCCCCCCTCCCCCTTTGATATAACCCAGCCTAGAACTCAGAACAGCTGGAAGTTGGTAAATGAAGCTTTATATTTACTGCTATGGACAGTATACAAGCAGATATTTACAATGTATAACAGATATTTACAGATATATACAGTGAAAAAATAATACAGAAACACCACAGCCCTCCCAGAGGTCAAAATCCCTAAGCGGGGTTTTCTAACCACCCCGACCACCTTTCCCCCCTTCCCCAATCTTATCTCACCATCTGTTGATGCAGCAGATCAGTGGAGGTAGATCAGCCAGGGGGATTAGCAGTAGGAAAGAAGTTAGTAGAATTAATAAGAATCAGCTACAAAAGGCAGGGAAACGAAACATTGCAAGGAGAGCAGCCACAGCCCAGAATGGTCTTTAACCGTCTGACTTATCTACAATTGGGGTACAACTCTTAAAACATTTTTTTTCTGTCTCAGTAAAGCTGTGAGTGAAGTGACATCATGTATTTTCATTTCTCAGCCTATAGACTATTTTTCTCACTAAAATTCTCCAGTTAGTTCAAACCAGCACAATCATCATCATCATCATCAATATTATTAAGAGAAAGCAGAGTATCAGCAAGTATTAGGGGCTTAAAATACCACACTTCTTTGTTGAACTCAGTTGAATAATGACACTAAATTATCTGCAAAGCAACTTCTTGGGTTTTTTTTTTTGTTTTTAAATAAATGATGGTTTTGTATGATAGATGACATTTAACTCTTTCTGTTAGTTTGCATGAAGGTGGGTTTGGGTTTTTTGTGGTTTGGTCGTTGATTTTATCCTGCATGACTAATGCTAGCACACTGAAAATCATCTAGGAATATTAAATAGAGTAGTAATGAGAGTATAACTGAAATGTTAATTTCAGTGCTGGTGACTGAATTGGCAGCAGTTTCCAGCTGTCCAAACCCTATTTCCCTCCTCTCCTCTCAGCCCATTTTGCTGGTATTTCAAAGAGGATACATACTTTTTCCTGAAGGCTACAGTTTTCAGCATGACTTTTTAGTGCAACCTGCTGCTAGTGCCAGTTTGCAGCAGCCTCTGAAAAACTCAATGTGTTTGTTCCTATCTGTGAGGTTGAAGTAATAAGAAGAGTTCTCATTCTGACAGGACGTGGTGAGTTTATACCATAAAAGTTTAGAACAGGTTCCTTGTTGTTAAAGGTACATATTGTTAGCAGGCAAACAAATGGAGAGTTGGAAACGGGATCTGAGAGTCCAGAGTCTAACCACTGAGCTATTCCTTTGTAATGAGAAGTGTTTTAAGTGAAGGAATTAAAATTTAATAAAACAACACATGCGTGACCAGATAAATATAAATGGCAAATACCAGCAAATAAAGCAAAAACTCCCACAGAGCTGTCAAGGTTCTGTGAATGCATTTGTTTATTTCCATCTTTTCTCTGGAAAGATTAGTATTCTCTGAAAACCAGATATGCAGTAGTGCATCATATGATGTAATGCTAAGGAAAATATTTGTTGCCTACATTTGTTCACTTAAAAAAACAACCAACCCCTAAGTGTACTCTTCCCAGCAAGTTTACAACATGCATCAGTCATAACTTCACTTAATTCCCAAGAAACAGGTCTGTAACTTTTCTGTGTAGTAATGCATGCTTAGATTCAAGCTTTAATAAAGTTGCTTGGTTGCATGAAGGTCTTAGAATTATTCAACTATTTGTTCACCCCGTGAACAAATTTGGACAGACATGGAGGCACCAAGGGCCTTTTGTCTTCCACAGTTGTCTTTCCCAATAACAGAAGGAGGAAGAGCAGGAAACATGTCTGGGAAAGTCTACCACAACAGACACCATTGGTTATCTTGGCCACAAGGACACATTGCTGCCAAGAGAGCCAATGACATCCTCTGGTGCATCAAGAAAAGCTTTTTTAGGGAAGAAAACGTCCCAGGGTATAATCAGACCCCTTCCATTTTATATCAATATTGATGGCAGGAGGCCAGATGACACACGGCAATATCCTGAACCACAGAAATTTCACAGGTGTTTTGCCTTTTATTCTTCTGTGGCCAGAATTTCATCCATATTTCAAAATGCCATGAAGGTCTGCAGCCCTGGGGAGCATAGGAGCTCTCTCCCAGGAAGTGACTGTACCTTCTGGTCTGCTCTGTGTCCACTCTTAACTGCATGTAGCGATAATTGGAAAAAACCTCTGAACTCAGGTCTCCATTCCACTGCTTACAAGTGTTATGCATTCAGTGAGGCAAGGCAAGTGACTCCCCCGAAATGACAAACATAGAAACAAGATCGTAAGCAGCAGTTGTACAGATGTTCTACTCTGCGTTCTTTCATGCCCAGTTCTTCACTAACATGTGTTGGAGCAGCTACCATTCACGTCAGCAATGCAGTTCAGCAGTCCAGAGTAGAAACTGCAGAGGTCAGATGAAGTCTTTTCCATTGTTCTACAGTGTGTATGTCTGCTTAGCTGCATTACTATTCTTGCTTTCAAAGTTTTTCCCCTTAGGTGGGGTACTGGATGTTGCCTGTTGCGGGCAGCCTGGGAAGCCAGATGTTCTGACATCGTGGGAGTGCTTTATGAATTGATTGAGAATATATTTGCTTTGTCTTGCTGGAGATGTGTAGAACCAATGCAAGATCATCTCACCAAATGCTTGTTGTCTAAATGAACAGAAAAAGAAAGGGAAGTCAAAACTGATACAGCAGAAAGTTACAAGGAAAATATGCTAGGTTTATAAACTTGTAGACCAGTGCCTCCTTCTGTCTTCAAACAAAGCTATTTGTAAAACCAGGAAAAGAAAGCTGTTTGTCTCAGCACTTCTTCATTTAAAATCAGAAAGTTGGAATAGATCCATGTCAGGTACTAAGAACTAGTTCTTCACTGTATCCATTCATATACCTTTGTGCATTTCTTTTTTGTATCTCTTTGTGTTTTAAAATTCAGACACAGATAGCTCATGCTTCAGCTCATGATTGCAACAAGTATTTCATCATGTTTCTGCCACTGCTGAAAAACTGAATTCATCATCTCTGCAAAATTGTTTTGGAAAAAAAAGTGTTGGTCAAGAGTGTGTCGTCAAGGATGTGTTAAACAGTAACCTACCATAAGATGATGTTAAACAGTAACCTACCATAAGATGATGCTGATCTGAGAAATATCCTTGGGAATCCAAATGCACCATGTAAATAAAATACAGGTAGAGTTAGCAGGAAGAGATGAAACTGCTTTAATCTGATTGTACTGTTTCTGAGCTGTTCCTCTTCCAACTCATGAGAGATAGAGGAGAGAGTAAACATGAGTGCATTATGCACATCTAGCTGTGGTGAGAAGACTTCATTAAGGGCCAGGGCAAGGCAAGTGTGAGTTCATTTTTGCTAGACGGGACTTTGATCTTGACTGCCCTGGTAGAGGATGCATCCCTGGGAGAGAACAGTGAGACTTCTGCAGTTTTCTTACAGTCAGGCTTAGTGAAAGCCTAGAGAGCTTTTAGCACAACAAAACAAATGACCTTTTATCCTAAGAGGGCATTTTGAGACAGTCTTTTGGTGGATGTGCTCAGCCTGTTAAAATGGCCAGGTAGGTGGGAGGATGCCTTCTTTTCCAGCATTCATTACATCAGGAAGCTTGTGGTGAGGTATTTGTTGCATCTGTAGAAGGTAACTATAATTGTAACTGCAATGGTTTACCCTTCCAGTTCCCAGTCTGATGGCTAGGAAACACAGCTGTAGCCAAGGACTCATTTTCAGCATGTTGGAAAGGCAGGCTATTTGCTCTTGTCTCTGCTTCTGCAAACTAGATGGGGGGCTGTAGTGCTCATCTATCTCTGATGGCAGTTACCTGAGTGAAGAGCATGTGTAAAACAGTGAGTAAAGTGAGGAATGGACTTGGTGAAGATGATGCTGTAAGGATGCTGAGTGTCAGCATTGCTTGGAGATACTTGATTGTTTCCACAGAGGGTAAGGAGCTTAAGTTAACATCCTGCTGCTGTGTTAAGGTCACTTAGACTTCAGGCCCTGGGCAGGAAAGCCAACTCCAGCCAGAGGTCATTGTACTTGGCTGCAGTTAAATCATGATGTTAAAAGCAGTCCTGGAAAGCACTGGGGTAACATCTGGTCAACAGGAGACAATGCAGTCTGAAATGACTGTAGTTGGACTCGCTTGGACCTCCAGTAGCTTCCTGACACAGAAGTGTGGTCTAAGTGTCCATACTGTGAGATCCTTGCATCCTTATCAGCATCCACCACTTGTATGCAAAAGAAGGAAGTGAGAAATGATTCAGTTTACATCCAGGCCCCACGAACACTGCACGCAACTGTGAGGTCTCCCCTCCTGGTTTCTGCATCACCCTCACTCTGCCTGCTTCTGTTGTCCTCCATGTTTTATTAGCACTTTGGGAAGGCACTTACTTAGTTCTACAAAATGTTCAGCCCAACACAGGAAATTGAACACATTTAAGGAAAACCAAACTATGCTGCCTTACCCCCAACTCCTCCCCCCAGCAGTCTTCCCCTGCCAAGCAGGCAGGAAAGGCTCTGATGAGGTATGGATAGAACCACCAGTACCAGCAACCAACCTCACCTCTGGTGGCCAGTGGGCTGCCTGGGATTGGGATGTAGGGGGAGATGCTGGGGAAGGAAGTGCTCGGGTTTCATGATGTGTAGATGGTGGAGCTGTGAGCAAGGACCGTCAGCTCCCATCTTGCCAGCTGGCTCGCTCAGCAGTTTTTGCAGGAAGTGTGAAGAGAACACATTTTATGGGAGATATTTATCATTAGCCTGTACTGCTTAAATATAGCCTGTGTAGCAGGTTGGAGCTTGTTAGGCTTTTATCTTCTCAAGTTGGAGGATGATGTATTAATCCATGAGTGTTGCAGCCTCAAGTGAATTACAGAAAGTCATCCCCAGTGAGTAAAGATAAATGACATTTGGAAATTAACCCATTACATAGCCTCTTCCAATAAAGTGCTTACTAAAATACGAAATTGTAAATGAAGATGCTTCAGGTCTCATTTGAAAGTCAGAAAGACACTTATTTGCAATTCCAGTACTGGTTTTCTTTCTTTTTTCTTTTTTTTTTTTTTTTCCTCTCTTGGATATTTCATTTCTCCTGAAAGGTTTGGGACTGACAGCCCCAGAGGACAAAGTCTCTATTAATCTACTGAGCAGACACAGCAACTACTGTGCAAGCTGCTCAATCCTGTTGATGCTGCAGCCTTTGCTGGGAAAGGGAAAGTCCTGAGGGATGTGGTGTTGGCTTAGACCTTGCAGAGTCAAAATTAAAAAAAAAATAAATTAAAAAAAATCCAACAAACTA
>VWZI01015226.1:1855322-1873691 GCA_013396835.1 Psilopogon haemacephalus
TTTTTTTTTTTTTTTTTTTTTTTTTTTTGTAAAAAAAGTAATTTTTTAAAACCCTTTCAGTTCTTTCAAATTGCTGTTTAAAGTGAGATCTTTTTGGCAGTCTTGGTACATACCTTTCTTTCTCACGTACTTAAATTAAGAGTATTGGCACTGCCTGTTAGCACGCCGCCTTCATTTGTCAATGTTCCCTGCTTGAGAGCGGCGCTGATGAGGATTTGCATTCTTAGTTGGAATGGGTGGAGCTTTTAATTGCTGCAACTGGAGCTTGTGACTATGGAGCTTGCTGTGTTACCATAAATATGCCTTATTTAGTTTTCTTTTAATGGCTTTCTGTATTGCCTTGTCAGATAGAACAGTCTGGGCAACCTCACACTTGCTGTACTGGCCTCAATCAAGTGATGCTAGTGATGGATTTGGTTCACTACCAGTTTTATCTGGCTACCTTTCTCCCCATAGAGCAGGAGGGAGGCTCTCTGCAAAGCTGAGTCAGGAAGAGTAACAAGTCACTTAGTTTTGTGGGCTGCAGGGTCAGGACAGGAGTTTTATGGGGAGAAGATGTGCAGAAGAGTTGATGTGGTGAGCTTTTTGCCCTCCTGTATTCATATGTGTGCAGACACTATGACGCTGCCTATGTTGACATTGCCAGTTTGAGGGTCTGTGCAGATTGAGTGGGCAGTGCTGTAGGGCACACGCAAATGTAGCTGTCTCTGAATGAAAACCCCAAAAAAAATGAATGAACTAGAGAAAGGAAGATTGGAGAAGTGGCAGGGAAGGGGGGAATGTTGAACTTACTCTCAGCCTTCTGTGGCACTGAGGGAGCATTCTGTATGCCTCGGGGCCGGGATGAGCTGCTGGCATTTGGGTTTTGTCAGTGGTGATGGTCAGTAATTGTGATTCGAGGAGGCACTGAGTGTGTGCTGGGGCTATGAGCTAAGGCTCCTGCAAAATTGCTTCAAGATAAAGCTGTGCCGAATGAAGCCCGAGAGGAGGCAAAGCGATGGAAACCATTTCAAGGGGAATTTAATGTCAGTTCATGGTTTTGCACTTTACAGGTGGACTAATTATAGTCTAATTTGCTAGCACATGGAATCTACCAGGGAAGCAGTCTGCAGGGAGGACTTGCAGGAAAAGACATAGTGTGTGCAGCTGACCTTTCCAAATCTGCCCCTAAAGCCGTGCTCCCACACCATCCCTTTGTCAGCCAGGCATAAAGGTACATTCCTCCTAATGAGCTCCTCTGCTTATCTGTAAAATGGCTGCTCCGAGTTGGCTGATACTTGCTGTGGTGTTCCTGGCTGGATCTTCCAAGGGGTGAAACGCCCCCACGTTCTGTAATTTTTCGTGGGGGTCTCATTCATGTCTCTTGGCAGGGAACCCAGGCATCTCTCTTCATTCGCGCTGCCGAAGGAGGAGAGAACATTTAGCGAGCGTTTTCAGACACATGGAAGGAGACCTGTGTGACATATCTGCGGTGCAAATGTGTTCATACAGGCATGACAGTTTCTGTCACAAGTTAAAAGGAGCGGCGAGTGGGCGTCGCTACGTTTATAGTCACTCACAAAGTTTTCAATGGAAAATTGTGTAGGCAGCTCCCATTGTAGCCAGGCACATTTTAGATTAAATGAAAAACATCAACAAATTAATTTGAGTAATGCACTTGTTTATAAATTAACTCTCTTCACTCATTTAGCTGCAGAAGTGCCTCTAAGGGGTGGGTGTCAGAATAAAAGATGTTGCTGTGCAGCATGAAACAAGCCAATCCTGTGAACCTGCTGCACTGGCAGCAGTTGGTGTGGTACAGGAGATAAAAGGTTAGATGCTGCATCTAGCCCCTTGCAGAGCTATGTAGGAGGGCTCCACCTTTCCAGCCTGCTGTCAGAGGGGTTGAAGCATTTTAAACAAGTGGCATCTGTGCTACCACCAAAGAGGACTGGCTGTGTGTGAAGGGGAACACTGCCTACCTGAGTTGGAGGTTCTGGTGCTCCCAGCACGGCCACCTCCAAGGCTTTGGGTGTGGGGCTTCAGAGACGTTTGGCAGACCTCTGTTAAGCTTTAAAAGCTTCAGCATGGTGTGGTGGTAAAATCTCATACTGCTGGAACATGCCCCAGTGTCATACCTGTGTCAGCTTTGCCTGCAGTCCCTAATCGGCCTGTGCTGAAACCCTAGGTCCAAGTTGCCCCAGTTCTTTACTTTGTGGCTGCAGATACGAGGTGCTTCTCATAGGGTCAACTGAGGTATGCTTTCTGACATGCAACCGAGAGGGAAAGTGTCAAGTTGTACACACTCGCACAGCTTTGCATCAGGGCTGATATATGAAGCAGATGAATCCTTTTCCTCCATAGGTGCAGAGAGCTCTGGAGTCCAGCACTTCATCCTGAGAAAAGTTCTAGCGTTATTAGTATTAGCAGCTCTTACATTTTTATCTCTAGTCTCTAGAAATCTGATGCAGTTTCACAAAATTTAACTTCTCAATGTCAAATGATGAGACAGCAAATTCCACTTTTAGCTAAAATACTAAGCTTCTAGCCTTGTGGGTTGCAGAGAAAAGCTGGAGACCTTGAGCCTGAAAGGCCTCACAGGGCGAGATAAAAGGAAAAATTAAAAAGTTAATAACTTCCATAGTTACAATTTTAAGAAGTCTTTAAAAAATCTGTTTCAGCAACAAGAAGCGAGGCCTGGGGTTGGCACTGTGAGACAGGGAGTTTCTATGCCAGGAATCAAAGGTGCTGCCCATAAGGTGGGCTGGAAGGGAGGAGAGCCAACTAACATGCACAGCCCTCAGTGTTAGTCCTTCCACCGGGTCAGCTGGTGGCTCTCAGAAAAAGTTTGTCATTGCTTCCAGCCTGGCTGCCTACCTGGCACCTTGTGCTGTGCTCTGTGGTACCATCTCTCTGCAAAGCGTGCTGGAAAAGGAGGGATCACCTTTGCTAACCACCACATTGTTGAAAAAGCAGAATAAATTGCTGGACGTGTGAGAATCTACATGGCTCACCCATGGTGCCTGCGGTCCTGCAGGGCATGTGTGTAGCTGCATTGCTATAGATGTGCACAGCAAGATGGTGCCACATGTCCAGAGCACGGCACGAGAATGCTGGCATCTTGTCTGCTGCAGAATCGGCTGCTGGCACACAGATAAACTAATGGCAGAACCCTGCAAACTTCTGGAAGTTACTTCCCAGCCTTGATTAATTCAGCAATTAGCCTAACTGAAACCAAATCTAATATTAGCACTGTGAGAAATTATCACTCCTGTGCAGCTCACCAGCACCCACTGCACGAAATAACTGTGTGTCCGTAACGGCAGTCTAACTGTAGTAAAACAGGACTACAGGAGCAATGTGCCTGGCTTGGAACATGCAGGTCTCTTATCCTCAAATGCAGGAGGTAAGTAGCAGGAATGGATAATTGTCTGTATCCACCTGCATTTATGAATGTCATCAAGTGACTGTCTTGGAACCCCCATCATCTTGTCTGTCTTCTGGGGAGTGTCTTTTATGCTGCTTTTTCTTCCTAAATCTTTCTCAAGTCTGGAACATGCATATGTGCATCATAAAATTTCATGGGAACATCAAGCTGTTGGGCATCTCAAATCCAGCAATGAGCTCACTGAGTTTTACTCATATCACTTGCTTGTAAGGAAGGAGTCTAATCTGACCAAGGAGAGGAGGGATGTGAAGAATTACTGCTCACTCTGCAGAGACCTGTAGCACTTCACTGTGGCACATTCCCGGAGTATAGTAAGAGCTAATACTGCAGTGGACAATCTGTCATGCAGATGTGGTATTGATCAGGAACCCTTTCGTTCTGGGAGGATAATTTCAAATGCTGTTAGAGGTTTTCATTGTCATAGTAATGGATATCTGCAGTTGGCCCTCCTGGGAAATCTGCCAGAAAGCTGTGAATTTGGTTGGATTGGACAATAAACTCCTATAGCTATTGTTGGCATGCACGGAGCTGCACATGGCAAGGCTAATAAAATCTGTAGCAGTTACAACTATGAATATGTAGCTGGCAGCAGAGTATAGAGTTGGGGATGGGGGGGAATAAGCTGGCGTATACATCTGAGAACCAGAATGCAGCTGCAGAGCCCTCTGCAATGTGCCTGTCTTTTAATCTTTCTGAATCTGATCCTGCAAGATGCCAACTTGTCTTGGAGGGGAGGGGAGACGTGGGACTAAGCGCTTTTCCTTCCCGCTGATTGCCAGTGCTGCTGAAATTACCCACTCGTTCTATTGTGATGGGATGGGCGGGTGATTTGAGGTGGGAGCATCAGACTACCATGTGGGTTCTGTCTGGTAACACCCCAGACGTAGCCTTGTCTCAGACTTGATTCAAAGGACTTTTTTTTTTGTGTGTGTGTGTGTGTGTACTCTTTGAATAAATATTACTTTGTTCCAGGCAGGGTAATAGTATATGGCAGAGGGGAGACTTTTTTTTTATTGCACGGATAGATCTGAGAACGTACTGGTCATATCTGCAGCTGGAAGATGAATGTTGGAAAGTCATCCTAATCTGTGTGTTAATGGGATGTGGGATCAAAGGAGGCTTTTGGCAGTAGTTGGCTTGAATTGAATATCCCTCAAGCTGGAGGCTGATGGCTGCCTCTCTTAGGTGACCGCTCCACAAAGTAAAGCAAATGAGCAGGTGGCACATGCTGGTGACAGCACGTTAGCAACTGCAGAAAGGTCAGGGAGGGAGGATGAGGAGACAGATTTTTGAAGGTCTTTTACCTAAAAGTGGCAATAGCTACACCATGGAACTGCAAAATTGCCTAATTTCTGAAGGCAGTGAAAGCCCCACTGTTTGCATAGTCAGGTGCTACTGTGATTTTTGAGTCTGGCCCAAACTTCTCTGTATCCTGAGACTCAGTTCTGGGTGGTGGGGTGCAGCATATGATTATGGTGTCTTTGCTGTTTTTTTCCTTGGCTGCAGTGGATTCTGGATAAATAACAGAGGTTGGACCCTGAAGCTGTAACATAGTATCCTTTCATGAGCTATACCTTTATTAGATTAAATAAATAGAAAGATACTGGGTTGGGAGACATAGTTTTAAAGTGTGTTGCAGAGATATGCTGGATTTTTGCATGAAAAATGCACTTCCTGAGCTCCAGTGAGCAATTCCTTTGGGACCAGAGCAAGCCCAGATGGTGACTCCTCCAAGCAATTATTTTTCTGCCTTAAGCCTTTCCAGGAATTTGAGTGTGGGCAGACTGCCAGCGGACACTGGCTGTCCAGACACTTTAGCAATGTTCCATGTGTACTCGCTGCCAGAGATACTAAAGTCCAGCTGCTGTCCCTGATCTCTTCGTCCCCTTTACCTTCCCAGCCATAATTACAGAGGCATGCATGCACACACTTGCATAACACGTACACATACAAAGCAGTACCAAAAAAACCACCTGGTCTTTACTGCTCATTTGCATATCTCAAAGCTCCTGGTTGATGTTTCTGAAGGTAAAGAGAACTTAAATCTTGAGAGTCAAAAAAATTAGTTGGGGGGGGAGCATACAAATAAACCCTTTGGCACACCACAGAAGGCAGACATTCATCTTTCTAGGACAGCCAGCAGGGAACAGTTTAACCAGGTTTTGTACCTCTTGCCTTTTGAGACACTTTGTTTGGGTTGTCTCCCTTTCACTGGCACCCTAGAAAAATCAGTCCTGTCTTATCTTTACTGTTGCTCCAACTTGAATTATGCTGAAAATTTACCATTTTAATTTTAAATCTTGAAGTAGAAGTAGGCTTGTTTGTGTTTCGCATTTGCAGTGCCGTGTCTGTTAGAGTTCAAAGTCTCACTGTGAAGAACTTGGCCTTGGAAAAGTGGAGCAGTCTTCACCACTCTACAGCTGTCTCATCCCTTGTCTCTGCTAAGTTTGTTCATTCCTCTGGCGCTTGCCAGGAGATTTTGGGTAGCCCTTTTGTTACCGCTGATGATGAAGTCAGCCATATGAAAGATTTGCACACAAAAATCTCTCAAAACCCAAAAGATTTAGCAGTCGGAATTTTTGAAGGATGCTGGCTTTGACTTTGGAGGCTACCCAAAACTCAGTGGTTCAGCACTGTTAAGCAGAACAAAACCTTTGCTTCTGCAGTGTGAAACTTCACCGGGTTTCATGGAGCCTCATAGTAAGGCATAGAAGCTGCTTTTAAGGCATAGAAGCTGCATCCCAATGCCTGGGGCTTTTGGAATCACTGGTTTTGGGAAGCCTGATTTATTCATCATGGCAGAAGAGACTGACTCTGTTTGGTCTCATGTAAAAGCTCCCTGCATGGTTGCAGGCAGAGAGGCCAGCCTTCTGCTCCCAGCTTTTCCCCTTAACAACATATTTAAATTCTGGGTTTGCAGCTCATATCCATCTTCACAAAAGATGGAAGTGTGATCTGAGCCCAGCATGAGCTCCCTTTGGCAAGGGGAGTGGGACAAGTGCCCCACATCAAGGGCATCCTACCACAGTGTCACTGGGCAGCCTCCTTGGCCAGGAGCTGCTGACTTACCTGCCAAAGCCGTCTGCTCAGGGCAGAGGGCTATGGAGAGCTAAAGTTAACCAAGGATGACTGCGCAAATGTGAGCTTGGCGAGTTTATTTTTAGTCAAACTTAAAAATAAAAATCTGTAAGTCATGTGTAATGTAATAATTTTAGCTGTTACCAAGACACACTGAGCAACTGTTGGGAGAAGGGGGAAGACCCATGCTGATGTGGCAAGGACCCATTCTCCCAGCTGCCCTTGTCTGGTAGTGCCGGTGGGTCGAGACAGGCCAGGATAGCGGTCCTGCTGTCCCAGAGCCACCGTGCTTAAGGCATTCACTGGCTCTTGGGTTTTTGGGGCTACCCTGAGTCCTTACTATCCTCCCTTTCACCTCAAAGCTAGGGAATGCACCCTGAAACGTTAGTGGTTTATCACCTCCCAGCTCTGTGGCTGTTGGTATTTCATTACTGTTTATCAATATTTAAACAACTGAATAATTAACTTAAAACCGATTGTATCAAACCATTAGAAGATTTTTACTTTTCCTGCAGGCTTACAGCAGCTTGGAGGACCATAAACATAAAGAGAGCTCTTAAAGATAGGTTTCATCTCAGTCTAGTATGTCTTCAAAGTACTTCATACACATAAAAACATCAGGCTTATTGTTCATTAGAAGCAAGGCAACAGGGAAAGAAGTCCCCCAAAGGAGTACTACTTGCTGTAAGATAACTATCATTATGCTGCTCAGCATTCACTTTAAAGTGGGCTATATCCTCTTTCCATCTTCTTCTGCATCCACTCTTAATTCTCTCTCTGCCCAGTTTTTCTGTCATACAATGCACACTTTTCTTGTTTGGATGCTGATTGTGTGAGCTGCACAGTTTTTCACACTCAATCTTGCCTGTCTTTCAAAACAGCCAGAAATGCAGTGGTGGCTGGGTAGGGGCTAGAGATGACTTTCACTCACTATAAAGTTTGTTATGGGACAAGGCAAGGCAGGTTTCAGAAAGGTATGGGGAGAATGTCAGCTCCATTTGCTTTTTGATTCAGAGCAAGATGGGATTTAGTTCTGCTATTTTCCTCAGCAGATAATGAAAGAATTAGGAAGGCTCTGTTGACTGTGTTGCCTTTGGGTGGCTGAAGTCAACAAATTAAGTGATGCAGAGCACAAAATCTTAACTATTTTGCTTCAGCAGCAAAACTACCCAATGTAAATTCATGGGCTTTTGAAGTAGTGAGTACTCCTGGTTTGGGTCAGGAAACTCAACCATACTTTTCCGAGCAGTCCTACCAAGGGATTCCTGGGGCTAAATTTGCACAGGGTTTGGACGTGTGGCCATGGCTGCAAGTGCCGTAACTGCACCTCTGTGGTCTGGCAGTAGCTAAGAAACAAGGGGATCAGATCCTGAACGAGTTGGAGATGGTGCTGGTGCCTGGCTCTGGCATAACTGTGTGTGGTGGAGGGCGTCTCACAATGCAGAATGGTACCCAGACACCTGGGTGGAGGTGTCAGTAGCAGAGGGAATTCAGAGCACTGGGGAGAAAACCCCAGACATTGAAAACTTGGCTCAGAGCCACCTGTGGCTCTAGGCTGCTGCTGTAAACAGATCACATGGCCAAGGTTCATTGCCAGACTGGTAAATGAAGGGCACGTGTGCCTGTAAGAAGCCAGGGCATGGCGGGGACGAGAGACAGCAGCAGCTGCTGTGACTCCGCAGCACAGTGTGGTGTGACATGAAGTCACCCTGTGGGTGACTTTGGAGGTCAAGGGTTCAGGAGTGACCCATTTGTCTTTGCCCACACCACTAATAGCTGCTTGTTGCTAATGTAAATATTTGGTGCCTGTATGGTCCCTGGGACTCCCTACCACTCTTTAAAGTGAGGGCAATGTCGTCGTTGCAGGGGAAGGAGAGGCTGAAAGACTGAACCAGGCACCTTAGAGACGTGAAGGATTTTCTCAGAGGAAAGAGAAAGTGAGCCTTAGGAAATAAGTGACTGCTGCTACATGTGACAAGTTATGGCCAGATAGTTTCCAATCTTCCTTCAGTTTTAATTGTTTTCATGATGTCTTAGCAGATGTGCCCAGGATTTTCGCTGCTGTTCGCAGTGCAGCTGTCAGCTGCTTCTTGAAACGAGAGCAGCAATGCCTGGCTGGTTCTGTTCTTTTACCAGAGGTTTTTCTATGGCTCACTACTTGTTTTGGGGTGTCTAGTTGTTTGTTCTCATTTCCCAGCACTGATTGTGTGATTCCCCCTTCCCGTGCCCATCCTCTCGTTGCAGAATCCAGAAGAGCCGTTGGAAAATAGTGTTCACGGGGAGATGATTCCTCATGAAGTCACTGGATCCCCTGCAGAAATCAAATGTGACTTTCCATTTATCAGACTGAAATCAGAGCCAGCCAGCCAGTGAAGCAAGCACAGTGGAGGGGGGACGGCAAAAGATGAAATCCAACCAAGAGCGGAGCAATGAATGCCTGCCACCTAAGAAGCGAGAAATCCCTGCCACTAGCCTGCCTTCAGAGGTGAAGCCCGTCCTGCCAAACGAAAACCACCGAGCAGATAACCTAGCATGGCTCCCCAACACAGCTGGCAGCCAGGGCGGCCTGGGGAGCCGGCACCGGCCAGGGGGCACATCATCGGTGGAGGTGGGCTTGCAGCAGGGTTTGCACAAGTCGCTATCTGCAGGGCTGGACTATTCCCCACCAAGTGCACCAAGGTCTGTTCCAGCCTCCACCACTCTTCCCACAGTGTACTCACCTGCCCTCTCCCAGTCAGGGACCCCCATTTCCCCTGTGCAGTACACGCACCTGCCACACACCTTCCAGTTCGTTGGGTCCCAGTACAGTGGATCATACACCGGATTCATCCCCTCACAGCTGATTTCCCCAACGGCCAATTCTGCGACCGGCACCGTGGCAGCAGCCACAGCTGTTGCGACCACTCCATCCCAGCGTTCCCAGCTGGAGGCATATTCCACTTTGCTGGCCAGCATGAGCGGCTTAAGCCAGCAGGGACACAAAGTTGAGCCACACTTGGTCAGGACGCCTGGACTGATTGCCGCCGGGTCTCCTCCACCCACCCAGCAGAACCAGTACGTCCACATTTCCAGCTCTTCTCAGAGTACTGTCAGAAACGTCTCTCCTCCAACCATCCCGGTCCCCCTGCACCCCCATCAGACAGTGATCCCACACACTCTCACCCTCGGACCTTCCTCCCAAGTGGTGGTGCAGTACACTGACTCGGGAGGCCACTTCATCACCAGAGATGTCCCCAAGAAGCCCGAGAGCAGCCGGCTGCAAGCGATGCAGGCCAAGGAGGTACTGAATGGTGAGATAGAGAAGAGCCGGAGGTACGGCATTTCGCCCTCCGCCGACCTGGGTCTAGTCAAAGCAGGCAATAAACCAGCTCCCCACCATTACGAGACCAGGCACGTGGTGGTCCACTCAAGCCCCATTGAGTACAGTGCGCGGGATTCCTCAGGTGTACGAGCCTCCGTCATGGTGGTCCCCAACAGCAACACCCCCACGGCAGACATGGAAGTGCAGCAGGCCACCAACCGTGAGACCTCTCCCACAGTGCTCAATGACAAGGGAAGCTTGCACTTGGGTAAGCCAGCACACCGGTCCTACGCCTTGTCTCCACAGCAGGCTCTGGGCCATGAGGCGGTGAAGGCGGTGGCCACGCTCTCCCCTCACACCGTCATTCAGACCACCCACAGCGGCTCTGAGCAACTCCCCGTCGGGCTGCCAGCAACAGCTTTCTACGCCGGGACGCAGCCGCCGGTGATTGGTTACCTGAGCAGTCAGCAGCAAGCCATTGGGTACCCTGGCAGCCTGCCACAACACCTGGTGATCCCTGGCACCCAGTCCCTGCTGATACCGGTTGGCAGTGCGGATGTTGAGCCATCGGCAGTCGCACCTGCAATTGTCACTTCGTCTCCTCAGTTTGCAGCAGTGCCTCACACGTTCGTCACCACCACCGTCCCTAAGAGCGAGAACTTCAGTGCAGAGCCCCTCACCACCCAGCCTGCCTACCAGGCCACCATGGTGCAGGCACAAATCCACCTGCCTGTGGTGCAGTCCATTGCTTCCCCTGCTGCAGCACCTCCCACGCTGCCCCCTTATTTCATGAAGGGGTCAATCATTCAGCTGGCCAATGGGGAGCTGAAAAAGGTAGAGGACTTGAAAACAGAAGACTTCATACAGAGTGCGGAAATCAGCAACGACCTGAAAATAGACTCCAGCACTGTGGAGAGGATTGAAGACAGCCATAGCCCAGGCATTGCCGTCATACAGTTTGCGGTTGGAGAGCATCGAGCACAGGTATTGGCAGCACATGGTGGGGTTGGGGGTTTTGGGCTGGGGTGCGTCTTACGGCCCCACAGGTGCCACTTCCCTGAGCACTTCTCAGTCAGTCTGGATCCATGCAGGGTCAGTTCTTCATCATTCACGTCCACCTATGTGACAAACTCAAGTCCACTGACTGTGCTGGGCTGGAAGCCATCAGAGTCACACTGATGATAAGTATAGTGTCTTGGAGGTAAACTAGAAAACCCTCAGGAAGAAGTACACAGTCTTCATGCATTTGGAATAAAATGTAAAATGGTGTGAGTAGTACAAGGGGATATAGTTTGCACTTTGATAGGTGATTTTTGCCTTCCACTCCAGAAAGCTCAGACTGGATTCAGTACAAATCCTGCATTAAGAGAGAGGTAGAGCACAAGGCAGTGAACTTCCATGGCTTGAAAATTTGGAGCTGCCTGAGTGTGGCTCCATCAATGCATGTAAGTTACTGAAACACGTTACACAGTTTTGCCAAGTTCTTGGTTACAGGTGGTTTAAACACTGCAGAGCTCTTATAAACTGTGTGTTCAAGGTAAGTTTGGAAAGAAAAGCCAACTAGGTGGCAGGACAGGCTGTGCTTCTGACCTTTGTTTCTCATTGGTTTGCAACATAAGAAGAATACTTTAACTTTCCAAAGTTATTTTTAAGTTGAGAATGAGTCTCAAGCCTTATCCTTATTATTTAGTAAGGAGAGCTTTAAACTAGAGTTGCAACCACTCTGATGTCAGTACCAGTAACTGATGCCCTGGCTCTGGAGAAGGATCACAGACCAGCAGCAAATCACCTGAAGTGAACGAGAATGAAATTTGAGGCAGTAAGTCAGCTTCAGCAGGTACCCAACTTAAATGCCTCTGTACTAATGCATGTAGCATGGGAAACAAATGGGAGGAGTCAGAGACGTGCACATCTACAGGGCTACCCAACTGTATCCTGGCCTGCATTAAAAGATGCATGGCCAGCAGGTCAAGGGAGCTGATTCTTCCCCTTTACTCCACTCTTGTGAGACCCCACTTGGAGTACTGCATCCAGCTCTGGAGCCAACACAAGAAGGACATGGATCTGTCCAGAGGAGTGCCACAAAGATGACCAGAGGGATGCAGCACCTCTTCTACAAGGACAGGCTGAGGGAGTTGGGTCTACTAAGCCTAGAGAAGAGAAGACTCTGGGGAGGCCTTCTTATGGCTTTCCAGTACCTGAAGGAAGCCTACAGGATAGCTGGAGAGGGACTGTTTATAAGGGCATGTGATGACATGACAAGGGGCAACAGTTTTAAACTAGAGCAAAGACGGTGTAGATTTTAGATTACAGGTACTAATTTTAAGTAACCTTGTTGCAAATCTTTTTGGTTTGGTTTGAGTGCTGTGACCTGCAGCATCTGCAGCCATCAGCACTGGAGAACCAGAGAAGAGCAGGGCATGGACACATAGTAAAGCACCTCAGACTGACAGTTTGTAGAAGACCAACATCAATGTTACTGAGGAACAGATTACACAAAAACATTTACTATAACCACAGCAGTCTGTAGCCAGCCCTTTCCGGGTTACACATAAATGATAAATGGCTATATATGACCTCCTTTCTCATGTCAGATGTGCAGACTCAATGTGTGGTTTTGTTCATGGCTGTGCACACATCTGCATAGCTGATGGAAGCAGGGCCTCTGGTGACTTCAGTATTAAGGAAGGCATATTTTTTTCCTCCCCTTCAGCTTTATTTTTGTGCATCTCAGGTCTTGTGACTAGAGGAACTATTCATGGATCAGGGCCAGTTAGTATAATTTGCCCTGGTGCCTTGAATAATGAGATTTCAAAAGCAGCAATCTCCCATCTGCAATTTTTATCTTGGTCTCCTTTCTCTCCCTGAAGCCAGGCCACTGGTTTCTGCACCAGCAGAAGAGGTACAAATCAGCAGGTAGCATTTGTGTCACGTCTTGTTTGCAGATCTGTCAGTGCAGGCGATGTGTTGTAGTGCTAGGTTTGCATGGGGTGGAGTGCCATCCTCTGGCGGAAAGCATGCCGAGTCTGAGGCTATAAAAATCCAGGGCCACGCTGGGTCTCACCCAGCAAAGTGTCACCTTACAGAGAAGCCTATCAGGAGCAGGCTGACATCATTGCAGCCAAAATATTCCCCAGCTGTGTTTCCCACCGGGGATGCTTCCAGAATGGAGGACGAGTCACGTAGAGATATGATTAGAAACAAGGGTTTAATTTAGGTTTCCTGCAGATTCCAGGACTTGGGCCTCGTCCCAGTCAGCTGTGTCCCTGCTTAGCAGGGACAGCTCTGCCGGTTTTCCCTTGCCTCAGCTGAGAGAGAGAGAGAGAAGTTTCTGTGCGCCTGTGTCTCTGTGACCTCCCCCTCAGCCCGACGTGGCTGTATGAAAGCATTTGGTCTTGTTAGCAGGCATGCGGCAGTCGTGACTGGTTAGAAAATGGTCTGTGTGAAGAGGTCTTCGACTTCTCCTTGAGACAAGAGTGTTTAGTTGCGCTGCTTTGAGCAGAGGCACTGTGGTGCTGCTGCACTTAAATGCATTCTGACTTTGGAGTGCAGTGGGGATATATCCGCGTGTTTAGTGTAGCTTCACAGAGTATTTTGTTACAATTAAGTTTTGTGCACGCTCGTGGAAGGAGGGAGCTTTTCAAGCGGTATTATCAAGGGAGAGTGAGTTGTAGAGAGTAAGTGCCATACAAAAATAGCATTGTTATCATTAGCTTTGGCTCACTTACCTCTTCCTCCCAGGGAGCTCTGGTAAGTCATTGTAATATCGATGAATTTGCGTTTTCAGGCTGCGCTAACATGAGCTCATTTTCTCACCACTTGAGGGACAGAGGTAGAAGATTACTTTTAGCCAAGCATATACACAACTGTAATGTAAACAGGGAGGCAGCATACAACCGCTGTTGTATCTTTACCACTGCAAGCCCATGGCTGCCCTCCTCCAGCACAGCACTGAGGGAGAAAGAGGTCATTCTCCCTCATTTCCCTGTCTTCCAATCACCTGGCAAAATTCAACCCTTTTCCTGGTATGGAAACCTAGGGTTAAAGTAACCCACCTGAAGATAACATGCTTTGCAGTGAAATAACTGAAATTGCCCACCTTACATGCACAATTTGGCTGAGGAATAAAATCATAAAGGCTTGTAGAAAACTGCAGATACTCAGCAGCCTGAACTGAAGAGATTTGGGTGTTTTCATCAATCAATCTTAGAAAACATAAATAAAAATGTAGCTTGCAGTAGAGCCTCTGTGCTTGAAGAGGGACCAGCATTTTCGTTTTGTGCTTTATTGTCTTTGGAAAATTAAGTTCCACATTTCTTCTTCATGTTGAGCTTCTCATCTACCAGCCCCCCCAAGTCCTTTTCTTCAGGGCTACCTTCAAGCTGGTCACTGCCCACCCTATATTGGTGCCTGGGATAGCCCCAACCCAGATGCAGGACATTGCACTTAGTCTTGTTGAACTTAATAATCTTTATTATATTACTCATGATCACCAGCACCATTTCTGGGATTTGTTTCAGTGATGGACAGTTGAGGCAGGTGTTTTGGATGCCACATTGGGAAAAGCAAAGAAGTGTAATATGTTGTGGAAATATTTTCACACTAAGAGGAACTTGTGTGTTGGTGAGGATGATACACACAAGGCATATATGATTCTCACAGATACAAATAGCTTTTGACAAGGATGGGAAAGAAGAAAAAGAAAATGGAAAAAAAGGAGGAAGGAAAGGGAGATAAGGAGAGAGGAAAGGAAGGAGAGGGAAGGAATGAATTCGGAAGGGAGAAATTCAAAAGGGAGGAATTCTGAAGGAAGGGAGGGAGACAGCAATGTAAAGGCACTGTGTGGGGGTATCGTGTACCTCTAAACTGCTCCTTTAAAAATTCCTTGACCAATGACTTACTAAGTTGGGCAGTTGGAGCAGCAGGATAAAACACAGAGTGTTTGGGTTGGAAGGGACCTTTAGGGGTCATCTAGTCCAGTACCCCTACATATATAGTAGATATTCACAGACTTTACCAGTTGTGTTTTTTTTTTTCCCATCAGAATCAACTGCCTCATAACCGGCAGTTAACCAGTCAGAAGCACGGTAAGCATCTGATGGAAATCTTTGGTTTTCTGTTCTGAAGCCTCTGTATCTGTGCTGTGGAATATCACTGATCATGACTTCTTGCCCCAAAGGGATGTGGAGCTACCTTGGGCCTTGCTTCCAAGGAAGGTGGCTCTAAAGGGTAAGGGAAGCAGCAGGGCTGCTGGGTGCTGTACTGTCATTGAGTCCAATCTCCTGTGAGGCAGACTGTACAACTTCATCCCAAGGTTCACAATATCATGAACAGAGGTTCATGATATTGGAGATATGTTCACAATATCATGAACAGAGGTGTTTGTACATTGGAGTACAGTGTGCTTCTCCAACTGCTTCTATTCCTTGATGCTGAAATTGTAACAACACAAAGCCATGCTCTGTATGACAGTGTTACTCCCTCCCAAGGGTGAGAGGTGATTTCACAAGCCTGCTGTGCTGATCCTTTCAAGCGACTCATGTTCCTGGAAAGGGAGGGCTCCCCAGGCAGCTGGTATGCTCCGTGCCTGCTTAATGGCTCAAAAATTAGATGAGCATGTGTATTCAAATGTACTCTTGCCCTTTAGCACCTACCAAATAGGGCTTAGACCAGCAGAGCAGGATCCTGCCACCCATGCCTGAGAAGAGCTCCAGAGGACTCAGGCACATTGGGAGCAGAGCGGTGGATATCTGACTTCAGCATGGTGGATATCTGCGGTGGAAAGCCACCTTCTTAGAGCTGCATATCTCACTGCTGTTACAGCAAATCAAAAACACATGACAAATTTAAAAGTAATACAATAATCTGCCCTCAGTGTGGTGTGTGGGGCAGGGAAGGGCAGGCTTGACCGCATGGGTTGCAATTCACATGAGCCTACAGCAAGTGTTGGAGCCTGCAGACACGGCACTGTGCAGTGAGCACTGGACTGCTGACACGTGCAGAGAAAAGCAAGTGTTTGGGTACTTTATCATGTTGGGACCTCAAGGTCCCAAATGCAAGTTCCCTGCATTTGCCAGGTCAAGGAGCAGTGGGCACCTGTCGCTAGTCTGTGGTGGTTTGGGAACTCCCCTCCCTAATTAAAATAAAAATAAAATTCTATTTTACAGCAAAGCTAAATATACAAGCATGTATGCACAATATATTTACATGTATTTACAATTATATACAACTTAGAAATAATATAGAAATTCAATCTTGCCCCCACCCCTCCGGGACAAAGAAATCCCAGAAGGGGCCAACACCACCCTCTCTCTCCCCAGATAGAAAACAACCAGCAGAGCTCATGTTTTACCCGGTCAGCCAAGATTAGAGACTAGAGAGAGAAGTGAAGGAACAGTTAATAAATCCAGTGCCCAAAGCCAAAGAAAAAAATTGTTTATATACTGGCTTTTTATACCTCTTAACAAACCAACAAACGATACAGACTTTATCATTATTATTCCTTTACAAACCATGCCCTGCTCATTCAGATTCTACGCTGAACTTCCAGGAAAATGCCAATTTCTCCTACTAGAATATTCCAATAAGCCTTCAACTACTACATAATCTTTTCTTCTGGCCATGGGAGGCCCTTCTAAGATGGTTAGGTAGGATTCATCACTAGATGTGGTTTTACAATGGCAAAAAAGGGTCAAGGTGCAGAAAAGGAGACCCAGTGCAGGAACTGCAGAAGGAAGAAAAGAGATCCTCTACCTAAGGATATGAACAGGATATGAACTTGGCTACAGCATGGAAGAGCAGACATGAGAAGGAAAGAAACGGGGCTGGCAATAGGACTGCTGGGGAAAGACAGGTTCACACTGACTGCTCTTGGGGCTACAACTCTGCATACTCACGCCCTTCCCCTGTAAGTCAGCATGCCTTCAGCAGTTTCACACTGGTAAGTACATGCTGCTTCTGGCAAAGGTGACGGTAACATTCTCGTGGTCATTTAGGAATGACCACCGAGAGATTTTGTTGCACCATCCTCTAGGTGGAAAGTGTCTTTAGATGTGAATGACAGGTACCACACGGGGATGGTGTTTGTCAGATGTCAAAGCTGTTTTGCTTCATATCTCTCTGGCCGACTGGATAAAGGTAAAGCTTGATTCCTGCTGAAGTTGTGCACTAAGAAACGTTGAGCTCCTCTCAGGGAAACCATTAAGACCTGTGTGACAAGGACAGGAATAAGGTCTGGTGGTCAGCGTTACTGATTCTGTGGAAGCTGAGCTGTACTTTTGCCATTTCAGCTTTATCCCTGCAGCAAGAGCCGCCTGCCGTGCACATAGGTGAGGGCACACAGGTGATCTCATGCTCTTCCCTCTCTCTCCCTCTGTCTCTCTCTGTTGTCCCCTCTTTTTCTGCAGGTCAGCGTGGAGGTCTTGGTAGAATACCCTTTTTTTGTATTTGGACAAGGCTGGTCATCCTGCTGCCCTGAGAGAACCAGCCAGCTCTTTGATTTGCCATGCTCCAAACTCTCGGTGGGGGACGTCTGCATATCGCTCACGCTCAAGAACCTGAAGAACGGCTCTATTAAAAAGGGCCAGCCCATGGACTCAGCTAGTATCTTGCTGAAGCATTCAAAAAATGACAGTCTAGCTGGAAGTAGACACAGGTATGCAGAGCAGGAAAACGGGATTAATCAGGGAAGCACACAGATGTTAGCTGAGAACGGTGAACTGAAGTTTCCGGACAAAATAGGATTGCCTGCAGCACCTTTGCTCACCAAAATAGAACCCAGCAAGCCCCCGGCAACAAGGAAGAGGAGGTGGTCAGCCCCTGAATCACGAAAACTAGAGAAATCAGAAGAGGAGCCACCTTTGACTCTTCCCAAGCCTTCTTTTATTCCTCAGGAGGTTAAGATTTGCATTGAAGGTCGATCCAATGTAGGAAAGTAAAAGCTGTTTGGGGAAAGGAAATTAGGCTATCCCTTGTCATTTTTATCCAGATTACTGTACTGTAGACTAAATAACACAGTATTTACATGTTATCATCTTATTTTAGGTTTATGTTATAACCTTGTTGTTATAGTTGCAGCTGGTATTATGCAGGAGACTGGTGCATATGTTTTTCCACAAGTGTTTGTCAGTGACTAGGTTTATTGAGAGCTACAGAAGGGGCAGTATCTGCTTCACACACCCTTAGTGGAAATGAATGTGTTGTCATGGCTCCTGTTTTCTAACACCTCGTGTAGGACAGGGTCCAGCTGTGATTTTGTTTTCTTTTTGTTGTCCTTTTTGTTTTGTTTTGTTTTGTTGTTTTGGTTCCTATTCTAGTTTTCTGGGGAGAGGTGAGGAGAAGGGAACTGTAGCAGTGGTGTATGTCATGCGTGGAGCGTGTGCGAGTGTGTGTGTGTGTGTGTGTCCCTCCCTCCCAAGGAGGGGCTGCGGCTCTGTGGTGGGTTGGTGAAGAGGTTTCCTCACCCCAGGTGGATGCTGAGGAAACAACCCATGGGTGTTACTGAAAAGGATCAGACAGTCTCTGACGTTCTCAACAACAAGCCAACTCTTACTCAAGGCTCTAG
>VWZI01015226.1:1880393-1915655 GCA_013396835.1 Psilopogon haemacephalus
TATATTAACTTGTTAAACACTGTCCTTTTTGCAGTGTTACAAAAGGGGGGGAGGGGGATTTCCCAACCTTTTTCAGTTTGGGTGAGCTACTGAAAATCATTTTGTACTAGCTATGTCACCACTCCCAGCAGCCGGCAGAGGCATCAGGCCCTGCCAGGGTAAGATTTAGCCATTCTACAGCAGAAGTTTTTTAAGGTCTTCAGTTTTGTTTCTGTTTCCTAAATCATTTGGTATTACTGATGAGGATTGTTGCAAATCACACTTCCAGTTGTAGTTCCTAGTGTAGGCCCAGTAAAAGGGATATTGCAGCTTTGCATTGGGGAGAAATTGAGCTGACATGGCCAGTACAAAGGAGAAATAGGGAGGGAATAACGTTTTGCACCTTATTGAAAAGAGGAGAAGATTTTAAGTGCATACAGACATAGTTAAGAGCTTTTATTGTGACAGGAGAACTTTTTTCCATATGCGTGCATACTCTCTGTAATTCCAGTGTAAAATATTGTACTTGCACTAGCTTTTTTAAAACAAATATTAAAAAAAAAAAAAGGAAGAATTCATATTCTATTTTCTAATGGTGGTGTGTCTATTTGTAGGATACACTCGCGTCTGTTTATTGAATTTTATGGTCCCTTTCTTTGATGGTGCTTGCAGGTTTTCTAGGTAGAAATTATTTCATTATTATAATAAAACAATGTTTGATTCAAAATTTGAACAAAATTGTTTTAAAGAAATTGTCTGTATACCAGTACAAGTTTATTGTTTCAGTATACTCGTACTAATAAAATAACAGTGCCAATTGCAAACTCATGTTTTGTCTTTATGAGTTATGGCTGAAGAGGAGAGAGCGTTTCTAGGGAAGTCATTTGCCCGACCTAATTGACACACAAACACCCCAGCAATGCGTCTGAAAGCATTTGCTTTTATTTGCCAAGATGCAAAAATAATTTCATCAGAGTAAAGCTCGCTATTGCGTAACAAAATCAACATCATTTACAACATTTGAGCATTGTATTTAAATGGTGGTGGCGTTGCACACACACTGTTGCTGCAGATGAGTGGAGGCAGTGCTCGGCATCACCGTCTCAGCAGGGCCAAGTGGGGCAGGGAGATGTCAAATGCTCATCAGCTCTTTTTTTGGCTGATTATACAGAACTGCTTCACACTTATTGCAGGCAACACCATGGAGGTTTGGACTCTCGAGTTGTTTCTTTACGTATGAAAACTTCCACCAGTAAACACTGTGTCAAAGAAATGCTGGGGAGACCTTGCTTAAACATCTGAATAGCCACAAGAGAAATGCAGGGAGGTGGTCCATGCTGTGTTCAGGAGTGCATCTAATTCAAATATGCTTCAGCCCTTCTGCTCCCAGGCAGCTCCCTGCCTACACATAAGCCCACAGAGGCTCCCAGCGCACAGGAAAACAAAGTGCTACTCTTGGGTCTGGGCTATTTTTTCCCTTCTCTCTTCCACACAATCAAGGCCATACGTGGCATTTGCAAAAGCCCTCCTGGCTCCAACAAAGAACTTCTGGTATGAAACTGATACTAGCAACTGAAAAGTAACATTCTATGATTTCCCAGGTGGAGAAGTGGGCAGCAGTGATGGACACTGTACACACACTGGCAGAATGCTGTAGCAGCATGTCCCTTCAGTGGAGCACAAGAAATTTAAATTAGGGACTGCTTTGTTCAGGAAAGACTTAGAACTCTAATCGTGGCCATGACTGGAAACCACCAGTCCTTGTCACAATATAGAGGGGTCTGGCTAATTGCTGGTCTGTTTCTTGCTCACGCCCCCTCCCCCCCTGAGCCCTTTTACCTTTGTTGCTAACTGAGAGGAATACACAGGCACACTTTGTAAAGGAAAATAAATGCAGAAGCTTCTCCTTCTCCTGCCTACAACTCTGTATGTAAAAGGTGGCCCTATCCTACATTCAGCTCCCCACTCCTACTGTGACCTAATGTGAGAAGAAAGCTACACAGAAGAGCATAGCAAAAGCCCTTGCCCTATGGCGAGTGAGGGGGAGACACTACAATGAGAGAGGGGTGAGGTGCAACCCCTTGTTTCTGTCAGCGAAAGGAGCCCTGGGAGGCTGGTTTGCATCTGGCAAGATGCTGGCTCAAGATCCACTCCCCTCACAGGCTGGCCTCCCACCTAAGTGGCCTATGCTTGCACTCCTTGCAGCCACCACTCATGCACAAGCAAGGCCGTTGCTGTGCCAAGACCTCCTTCCCCAAGGAGAGTTCAGGTAAGCTAGGGGAGCAACAAGACCTCTACAGAAAATTATTTGGAGCAACAATTGTGGTTTGTGTGTCCTTGCATTTCAAAAACCAGAGATGGACACACTCAACAGGATTGTTTTAATGATGTACTGTTGCCCTTTGCAGCATCCCTGCTTGTAGATCTTTGGTATATTAAACCAAGTCACATTGGGTTAAACCTCAGCATTGCTCTTGGGTGCTCAACAGTTTCCTGGCCAAGGAAAGCAGTCATAAACTTTTAATTGCAGCACAATTTACTACACTCACAGCATTCCTCTAGCCAGAACAGAATTGCAGTGGTGGGGCTAAAGAAGACCAGGTTATGTACTGTCACCCACCACTGAGCACTTAAAAATGACACTTGCCAGAGAAGGACACCAAATAGCAGAGAACCTGGTTAAATCTGCAGCTGAGGTAGATCCACAAATGGCACCTGGTGTTTGTCAGTGGTTCTGCTCGATGCTTGGACCACCTTGCCAGGCACAGCATGCCCTCAGCACCAGTTTCTTGTGAGAGTGGCACTAGGCCTGAGCAAGACACAGGGTACAGCAGATAAATGCAGATTAGGGCAACTACTAGAGCAAGGGATTGGGTGTTAAAGGATGGCTCAAGCTCATCTTTTTGCAATTTTGCAGTCTGTCTGAGAGCTGGACATGTATAGTGTGAATGGTGAGCACCAACCTAGTTGAGTGTTGTCCCTGAACACCCACATGTACCTGTGGGTGAGATGCAGATATGTCACCAGCTCGGTCTTTCTGGAGCTGATTGCTCTCTCCTGCTCACCAGAGAGAGAGAAGGAGAAACTGCAATAGAAAGACAACCTACTGCTTATCAAAATGATGGTAAGAACTGTTCTTTAGAAAACTAAATAACCTAAGTCAACTCTTTATCAGTGACTGGTCTTGGTGTCCCTGTCTAAGAACATGGACCTGATGGAATGGGTTCACAGGGGGACCACAGCCCTGTGAACCAAAAGTGAAAGCGATCTGTCATTTTTAGCATCACAGTAAGAAGCTGCCAGCAGCCAGGCCTCATCCACTGCTGACATTCTGGAGGCTAGCAGCTGTGCCACAAACATACATTCTTTTGTCAGGACTAACGTGAAGAACTTTTTTTTTTTTTTTTTTTTTAATTATTATTTCTCCACACAATTCCCTGCATCTTTTTTTCTCTCCCAGTCTGCAGTGTACTGCCAGAAGTGGTAGCTGACAGGTCAGGCTTTAAAAAAGGGAATGTGTGAATGTGTGCAGGCGTAACAGCCATGTCTGTACAAGCCAGTTCCTTGTTAACTGAGGCTTCAGCAGCTATTCATCAGAGAGTGGGGCTAGGGAAACAGGTAAAGAAATGTTGATTTAAAAAAATAAAATAGGCACAATAAAAGATGAGGCTATTGTGTTTTGAATCAATGGCACTGTGTTAATAGCACAACCTTCCCCTTCCAATCCCCAGCCACAGCCCCTCCAATAGCTGACTGCCATTCTGAGAGAGAGTTTGCCTCTAACACAGCATGGAGGAGAAAGCAAACCAAGACAGCAGTCATTCCTGTCCCACCCTCCCACCCGCCCACCTCTCTCTCCAGCCCTCCAGTCCTAGGCTAAGAGAAGACCTGGCTGTGCTGCTGGGTGACTCGGATAAAGGTTGTTCTCCTGCTCAGTTCCTTCAGTTTGGCAGCTCCCACATAGGTGCAGGTAGAGCGCAGCCCTCCAAGGATATCCAGGATGGTGAGTTCCACATCCCCTCTGTAGGGTACCTCCACAGTTCTGCCCTCTGAAGCCCTGGAAAATAGATCAGTAACACAACTTAGGTCTAGAAACAAAACATAACAGTGAGTTTGTGAAGCTTAATATTCTGCATACTGCAGTTTACAAATGGTCCATCTGGTTTATTGCTTGCTTGCCTGTTGCTGCTTAGTGCTCTCAAACACCGAAATGCCTCAACTCCAAGTCACCAGCAATACTGACAACTGGAAGCAGACAAATGTAGATGGACCATGTAAGAAATGGCAGGAACTGGGGGAGGGTCTTCCAGGGTATCATTTGTGATACAAAAGAAGACAGTAAGCAGCAGTCAGCTGCTGGAGCTATTCTGTCTTGTGGCCCAAATTCCATCTTACGGTTTACTATAAAGTGCCAAAACCCAGCCTAGCAGCAGCTGTGAACTGCTGAGTTACCGCAGGAGAACTGCAGCATTCACACAAAACCTGTGAAATCTCAGGGTTAACAAAAGCAAATTGGCTGTAACAGAACAACTCTGTGTGCAGTCTCTGTTCCTGCTCGCCTTATTTATTTTCTCCCATAAAAGAAACTTAGTAATTGCCTTTCCGAAATTCTCAGCTTTGATCTGTGTTCCTCATGGAAAGAGGTAAAAATAAACCAATATATAAAAGATATATAAATATATAAAATATATTTTAAAAAGTAAACCAAGTAAGCAGATTTCGTACCAAATTAAACAGGATCAATTTGATGTCTCCATTCCAAAAACAACTGCTCTCACAACTTCATTCCCTGCTGCAACCAGCTCACCTTACCTGTCAATTTTAATTTAACTGTTTGCTGGAGGCTAAACTTCTCCAGCCAAGATGTGTAATTTTGAGACGGTAAGTGACAAGTAGTCTTACTCTGCAGGGGATTGAGGAAACAGAGCTCCCCAAC
Organism: Psilopogon haemacephalus; assembly: GCA_013396835.1. Lineage (NCBI taxonomy): Eukaryota > Metazoa > Chordata > Aves > Piciformes > Megalaimidae > Psilopogon > Psilopogon haemacephalus. The sequence continues at coordinate 1,885,309 of VWZI01015226.1, forward strand.
AAAGAAAAAAAAAAAAAACCACCCTGAGTACTCAGGCTCTTTTAAAGACAAAACAGCTTATTGAGGCCTCTGATACATGCTTACAGATAGGTTTTTTAAGTGCACATGAAGAAGCCCCACTGACTTGACCTGTTTGGGGCATCTAGCATTTAAAATGCTGACCTAGAACCCTTTTAGTTCAAGTTTGACATAAATTAAAACTAGTAATTATCTAAACTGCTTGTAATTTTTCCTGTAAGTGCAATTCAAAGCAAGGCCTTGCCCTGTTTTCAATCATCTCCTCAATGTACAGTACATTTACAGTGCTGGGTAAAAGTTGCTCACAGGGGGACAGGCTCACAGTACTAAGGCTGGTATGGGTAGCCAGCTCTGCATGGTGGTTGCAATGTGAACAAGATGAGAACTAGCTCCACAGTCAACAGCCAAGGATTACACATTTACTATTTGGCACTGGTGCAGCAAGCAGAAGACCAGAAGACTCCTTCTGTGTTACCTGTTAATGGCACAAAAAGGTAGTAAGTATCTCAGCAAGAAGTAAAAATTTCAGATCATGATTTTTATCCCTTGTTGTGGAGAAGGTCTCAGATCTTGATCCCCAGGTGGCTCTAAAATCAGGACATGAATCAAAATACAGCTCTGGATCAAGCAGAATTTATGTAGTATTGCCCATAAGAAACTGAAAAAGTCTATCTAGGCTGAGCCAAATATGGCACCTTTCTGCACATCCTTTACTCCTACAACACATAATAGTTACATTTCATCTCATTCTTAAGGGTGGACCAGGTCGCATGCACACAGAACAGAATTTGACAGCTGCCTTAGCCCTCTGGCCCATGGGTACAAGAAGCTTTCCCAAACTTTCCCTGTGACTGACCAGCTTTGTGGTGACCAGGCCCTAAATGACTATGCTCCTCTGAGATCCGTGCAGCATGCTTGGGCTGCTCTGTGATCTGTCAGGGAGCTGTCATTAACTACCAGCATCAGGCCTTTCCCACACTCCAGCTGACATCAGCACAGGGTAGCAAAGGACTCAGACTAGTTCAGATAAAAGTTTCCCAGCATCTCTGTCTAAATGGCAGCTGACAGGTTTACATTGTGAGATAGGGACTAGTGCTGATACATATGGTCTCCTCAAACTACAACACTCACTATTTATTTTTTTCTTGTTAAGAAATGCCTTTTTTTCCTGGGAGGTGGGAGGGTGGGTGGGAAACCCCTTGGAACTTACCAAAACTCATCACAGTTGAAAAACTCTTCACTATTACTATCCATCCCTATGTCCCAACTGATTGTCTCCTCTTCAGAAGTCTTTGTCAGAAATTAGTTCTCAACTAGGATGTGTCTAGTAGGCACACACTATCAATTAAGAAGCATCCACAAGCTCTCAGTGTCCCCATTTTCACATAGGCTTCTCTTTCAATGAGCCTGAGTTTTCTGCCACACCGGGAAAGCTAATGACTTCATCTGTCTCCATCTCTCTCCTGCAACAAGGTCTACCACTTAGTCTCCATTACTGTGGCAGACTAGGAGCTTATAATGATTTCATTATCTTCATCAGTGACATAGAGAGCACAATCAAGTGCACCCTGAGGAATTTTGCAGATGACACCAGGCTGAGTGGTGTGGTTGACAAGCCTGAAGGACAGGATTCCATCCAGAGGGACCTGGATAAACTTGAGATATGGTTCCATGGGCACCTGGGTTGGTACAATTCTCAGTATTAGTTTAGGCTGGGGGATAAATGGAGGGAGAGCAGAGAAGGACTTGTGGGTACAGGTGGATGAGAAGGTGGACACAAGCCAGTAAAGTGCATTTACAGCCCTGAAACCAACTGTGTACTGGACTGCATCAAAAGCAGCATGGGCAGCAGGCTGAGGGAGCTGATCCCCCTGCTCTGCTCTGGTTCAGCTCTGGGGTCCCCAGCAAAGGAAAGACATGAACTTGTTGAAGGGTGTCTGAAGGCCACAAAAATTATCAAGGTCCAGAACATCTCTCCTTTGAAGAAAGGCTGAGAAAGCTGGGGTTGTTCAGCATGGAGAAGGCTTCAGAGAGACCTTTTTGTGGTGTTTCAGTATTTTAAAAAAAGATGAGGACAAACTTTTTAGCAGGGCCTGTTGTGACAGGACAAGGGGTGATGGTTTTAAACTAAAAGAGGGGAGATATAGACTAGATATAAGGAAGACATTTTTACATTGAGGGTGGTTAACCACTGGCTCAGGTGGTAGATATCCCATCCCTGGAAACAGTCCAGGTCAGTTTGGATGGGGCTCTGAACAGCTTCATCTAGCTGAAGATGTCCTTGCTTACTGCAGGGGAGTTAGACTGGATGATCTTGAAAGATTCCTTCCAACCAACCATTCTACTGTTCTAAGCGAGGTAGGTCAAAGGAGACAGTTGTAAATGCTCTGAAGTAGGCTGTGTCTTACCACTTTGTAAAGCACTAGGTGCTTTACACACATTTTTAACTTTCCAGCAGTGGCAGACAAAAAATAGTGCAAGGGCCAATGTCAGGGTGGAGGACAGGAGGTGAGATTGCCTCCTGTGGAGGAGTGTCTGCATAGCACAGTGGCTGAGATTACCAGCGTGCCTCTTTGTCAAAGTGTGAATTGTTTTGAGCTGTAAGTCAGAACTATGCCTAATGACTTCCCAGACCACACAAGCTGAACTGCAGTGACAGCACACTGCAAGTGAACAGGGATGCTCTCAGCTAGCCACCTCCAGTTCCTTTTCCTTGTCTCCCCCTTCATGTCATCCCTTTCCCAGATCTGTTCAGCTTCCTGAACAGGAACAGAGTCATGGGCCTGCTTCCACCAGATGCCTCTTACACAATTCTACTCCATAAGTTACTGGATAGCTGGCTCACTGCAGTTGCTCCTGTGTGGAATTCATACCTGTATTCAGCAACCCCTCCTGCATGCTTCTTCATGGCTGTATCAGAGCTCATTCCATAGAAAAGTTTCACCTTCTTGCCATTCTTTTCTATAATCTCTCCAGCACACTGGTCATGGCCTGCAAACATTCCTCCGAGCATGACAAAATCAGCACCGGCTCCTGTGATCAGCAAAAAAGAGAAAAATTGGTGAAAAAGCAAGAACAAAAAACTACAGCCAGCCCTAAACAGTTTGGTAGAGAGTCCTGTCCTGTAGTAGATGTGGAAAAATTGGAAGAAATGCTTTTGCTGCAGAACTTACACACACTGAATTGTATGTCTCTGATATTTTAAATGGAAATAATCCTTTCCTGTTGTCATGACAAAGATACAAATTATTCTACTCCACCTCACACTCTTTTATTTTCAAATTCGGTGTTAACCCTTTACTTCATAATAGTATCTGAGCACTTTTTTATTAACTACTGTTGTGACTACAATGCTCAGAAGCCCTATCACAGAATTAGGACCTGCTGAACAGCATGCTGTATAGAGAAGAGGACAGCTCCTACTTCGATGGGCTCAATGATCTCTGAAGGTCCCTTCCAACTCCTAGCAGTCTATGATTCTATGATTTCCAGCTGGGCATATCCAGCCTTTACTGGAAAAGTTTGGCTTTTACTCTGTTATGAGCCTGAGGTAACCCACCCCTGAAATAAAGCATTTCATTATTCAGACTCTGCATCTTCGATGTGTATGTGTCAAAACAGGTCTGCCCTCTGCCCAGCTTCTTCCTAGAACTGGCTAAAGAACAGGGCTGTAAAATTCACTTCATAGAAAGCAGATAAGCCTGAACTAACCCCATCTCGTTATGAATGTGTTCAAACACTGGGGAGACTTCAGGTTAGGTTAAGTCTGGCATTAGGATTTGCTCTGATCTCTGTTGCTATCCAAACAATGGCACTAGACCTTGATATCTGAAGTGTGAGTGAAATAATTATCAAATCTGCTCAGCTTCTGCCATCTGTTTAAAAGCTCTGTAGACAAACCTGAATTTGGGAATATTTTGGTCTTAGAAAAACATAACAGTCATGGAGTGTGCACTGATTTATAAAAAAGCTATTCTCTTCCTCTACCCTTTTGCCAAAGAGCAGACCTAGCAGCACTGTCTGGGAGCTCTGATGACCTCTTTGCCTGGTTGTTGTTTGAAAGAACAGTATGTTCGTGGTTCAAAACTGCTGAGCACATCACAAGCAATATTTATAGCCACCACCCATTCAGGTGTCCTATCATGCCAGCTACCAGGCACATTTCTCCTGAGCTCTTGTTTCAGGTGGCTGAGTTTTAAACCCTCAGTTTGACTCATGTAATACTATTAACCTGCCAAAATGAAAGGGAACACTCATCATTTCAGACATTTGCAGTCATTTCTCCTGTTGCTCCCTGGCACAGTCTTGCTCCACTTTTACAAAAAAATAAGTACCCTGACAAATCTACCTGATGTCTTCTTCATGGGTGGAAGAAAACAACAGGAGGGAGGCAGTACGCATTTGGGGTCAAGGTTTCAAAGAGGGTGTTTAAACAAGCCTGCCAAAAAACACTCCAGGGTCTTTGCCTTATCAATACTATCCCTTGATCCCTAGTTCCAGTCCTGTTTCTGGCTACAGGTCTCACAGCCTCCAAGTTATTAATGCAAAAGAGTCACATGAAAACCACACTTCAGAATCACAGAATCTTGGTCCTTGTGCTCTTAAGTATCTATTTGTTGCTTTTCTTTTGACTGTGTATTTGAACTACAGGACTGAAATTCATCCAACTTGAGTAACTTTTGCAAACTACAACGTAATTCATCAAGCTCTTCCAGAAGAGAGGAGCCATGTAACAGCAGATGCAGCACATCTGAGCACTGGGTTGACACATGTTCACTACCCTGCAGCTCCAGGAATTACATACCCATATTAAATATATTTTGTTAATGCTCTCCAGAACTTTCAACACTGCTTCAGTGCTGCAAAGGTGTCTGGAAATACAAAGTCTGTTTCATTACTTTGTACTAGTTAACATCCAACCAGGAGAGTGTAGTTTTTCAGTATGGTCTTGCTTGGCATATGTATGGGGTTTTTTGTATGACCAGAAGCATTGCTGATGTTTATAACACCCTGCTATAGTCTTTCATTTTTCAAGTACAGGTAAACAGCATTCCATTATTTTAGGTTGGAAACTGGGAATATCTGGCAACAACCCCTTAGATAACAGGATATTGTGGGGTGTGTCACATACAAACATTCCAGTAGCTTGCCCAGATTTTACTAGACTTCCCCTGTTTTCACACAATGCCACTTCCATGCATTGATGCTGGAAAGAACCTTCCCCCTGAGGCCTGCTCTGATTTTGCCTATTCACATTTCACAGTGCCTTTCAAGCTATTACACAACACTGATGCCAGTGCAGTCTTGCAGCACTCACAGAGTTCTGCTAGATCTGGATGGAGTCTCTCGGATGTCTTCTGCATTCTTGATAATACAAGTTACAGATAGCTAGATTGGCTCTGCACTAATTCAGCTGCAGTCAGCCTGCATTTGTAGCCTGGGCAGCCCTCCAGATGGATGCAGTGTGAGTTTGCCTGGACCACAGTTGGCCCTGGAAACAACAACCTGTGCTCCAGCTGAGCCAGAGGACCTTTGTAACATAGGTATACACACACACAGCTACTGGAAACAGGCCAAAAGCCACTATGATCTGTCAGCTGTATTTTGGAACCAGGTTATGTCCCCAGTTGACTTTTCCACAATTTTTCCTTCCTTTTCCTTCCCTGTTCCTCTATCTCTTCTCACCACTGCTGTAAGGAACAGCAGTATTGTGTTAAAGATGCTGGCATAAAATTCAAAAGGCACATTCTGTTCCTGGCTGTGTCACAAAACTATATGTGACCTAAGGCAATTGAACTTAGTACTTCTGTGCTTTGACTTCTCATCTTTAAAAAAGGAGACATTAGTACCTCCCTGGGGCATTCTGAGAAATGTATTTATGTTATCAGCCTTTCCAAGGGTGCAGTTATGTGAACCATCTGAGAGCCTAATATGAATTTCTTTCCTGTTTTCTCTCACTCCTGGATTAAAACACCTCTTTCTAATAAACCCATGTCATTTCCATTATCATCTCCAAAATCCATGTGGCAGTGGCATCTTCAGTTTCCCAAATCCTTACAAGACTCCCATCCAGCAGTTTCAGAACTTCAGCAGTCTCTCCCAAAGTATCTGTCAATCCCAGCATTTTTGTCCCCCAACTTTAGTGCTTTTCTGGCTTTTTTTTAATCAATAGGCTTCCATCTTGTTTACCTTCTGTGAAAATGCCCAATCTGCTTCTCATTCCTGACACCAGCCAGCAGTGTCACCTTCCACTTGGAAAGCTTCTCAGCATCTTTCCTGTGGTTCTTAAAAACTCTTCACTTGTACTCTATTCTCCCTACTCCTGTTCCCATGAACTTGTCCCCTCCAGTCATGTCTTTAGCCATTTTTCCATGCTAGTCTTCACACCTGGGACTCCCTGTCTCACATTTTTTGTGGCTTAAATGGCTACCTCTGTCACTGTTTTATAATGACGACCTCAAAATCCCTTTCATCATGAGTTGAGTCAAATCTGCTGATGTGTGCCATACTGCCATCATGCCAGCTTCAAAAATGAGAGTGCTGGCTGCAGCAAAGTATGGGCTTGAGGTTCAGACTGTAACATCAGTTTTCCTGTTCCAGTTGCTTCTTCTAGTTTTCAGACTTGAGGTGTGGGTCTTTTCTGCCATGCTGGCTGTTGCATGTTTGGGTAGGGGGAAACATTTCAGTGCTGGCTTCTGCTGCTGCTTTTGCTAAGGTAACTCTATAGCATATCATCTCAGTAAACTTTTTTCCCCCTCAATCCAGAAGGTTTTTGTGTTACTTTTCCTCCCACGTTGCAAGGAGAGAGGCATGCTTGTAAGAGCAGGCCTTGTTAACTCAGGACACCTCTCAGAAGGCTACAATGATTGGCCAAAAAGAGATAGTGTAATCTCTTTAACCAAAAGTCCTCTTTGCCCGTCTTGTGCATGCTTTGTCCTGGCCTCCAACCACAGGTGAAAGTGCACATCTGTGTACCAACTGGTATTTGCTATCCCATGTAACTCCTCCCCACCCAAAAGGCTCTCAGCAAGTGTAGAGGTCTGTGCTAGACAATTCAGTATCAAGGCTTTGGCTTGTAAAGGCTGGGCATGGAGATTACCTGCTACATGGCTCACACAGCCAATCACCTCAACAGTATTCAATAAACACTGATAGTTGTAACATTATCTAGAAGCTCATTTCGCCACCCACCCTTGACAAATGCATATTGGTCTCCAGTTAGTCAGACGTCCACAGTGTGTCTGCTTCAATTATACATAACCATATATGATAAGTTTATTGCCTCAGGGTAATCTCTATCATGTTCAGCCATGCACCTGTGACACGCAGGTCAGACCCATCTGTCTGGTTTACTATCAGAATAGAACTACTGCTTCTAATCTGAGCTTCCTGATGCTTCTCCATTACAGGGACCATCCATGGTAGCTTTCCCATACCACTGTGAAAACCAGCATCTCCTGATAATCACCAAGAACAGAATCTGCCCTTTCACTAGTTTTAAGTAAGTTTCTGTTCAGGTAGCTTAAGACACTAAAAGGACCCTTCAGACTTGCTATAAACATCACAAAGGAAAACATTTTAAACAACTTGAAGCGGCTTCCTGTTGTTCTAACTTCTGGAGATGCTCTTGTTAAAAAACAACCTTTTCCACAGGCTGGGTTTCTGTGCAGGCAGCTGGCAATACAGTCAGGTCACAACCCCAGTTCACAATCTCCCAATGACAATGCCAACAAGAACTGGGTGAGCTGTGGAGCCAGAGAAAGCCAGAACAAAGGCCTCACTGCAGGTGGCATGAAATCAGAGTGGGCTGGGCTGAGGACAGGTCAGGGAGTATTTTAATACAGTCTTGTTGTCAAAGAGGGTGGATGCCACTGTTCAGCTATGTCATAACCACTCAACTGAAAGTATCTATTCCCTATGTCACATCACCCACTTGGTAACACAAGAGTGCTGTGAAATCCTGTGACTGAGCAGATTCCTTGCTGGTAGCAACCTCTCCACGGCTGTGCTTAAAATTATCCAATTAAGTTCTCCTTGTCATCTGACCTGTCTAAAAACAGGAGCTGCCTGCAAACTTAGAAGGCAGATTTTGGTTTCAACCTTTCCAGGAGGCCTTGAGTTTTTCTTGGCAGGACTGCAATCTGAGTTTTAGACCATCCCTGATTTCCATACTTGCAAAGCTTCCTGCCATGCAGGCATGCTGCATCATAATGTCCTAGCTCTTGTATCGTACCATCAAGAAATCCCAGCGAGACTGTGGTCTCACTGTATCCTAGGTATTACCAGCTTGTGACATCTCCAAAGGGTCTAGCATTTTGGGGGTAGGGAAGTATCTTTAAAAAAGTCCTATCAGCCCAAAATGCATGTAGTGCCTGGTTTACACACATTGCTGCAACAAGATTATGGCTAAATGACAATCCTGACCCCACCAATATAACTTTCAAGCCCAATAGAAAATACTCAACAGATTAAACTCTGTTCTAACAGCAAGAGCTGGTTCAATTCACCAAAGCTAACAGCAGGACAGCAAAATCTGTTAATAATTAACTTAAATGTTTTAGACATCTGTTCAGCTCTAGGAGATAGAGTATAAATAAAACCTTGTCTCTTCAAGCAGACAGCCGATCCCAAGAACATCTCCAGGGATCTGGCCTGCCTTTTTGTTTTGTTCTTCTGTCCAACTCACATTCCACTCTTTGTCCATTCAAGGGCAGATCTGGCAATGTCACAGGCATCTTTGACTCTCACTCAAAAGAAACTTCTAGGAGTTTTCTTTGCATTACTGTCCCAGTGGATGTGTCCCATACACACCTGACAGACAGTTCCTAAATAGGACTTTGAGCACTGTATGTGTTATGCTGCATAATTTGCACTGGTGCAAAGAGCAAATTCATGCCTGCTGTATTCATTTCACTGGAGTTACCCTGAGTGACGAACGCAACCTACTGCTGATTACAAGCTCAGGGTGAAACTGACTCCTTCACCACCGCCGGTGGTGCTGGGGACACGGGGGTGTAACGGGCGGCACAAGGCGCTGTCCTTACCAAACGCTTTGGCGACATCTCCTGGACAGCTGCATCCTCCGTCCTGCACAGAGAAAAGCAGACAGTAAGCAGCAGGGACACAGTGAGCACTGGAGCTTTGCGACCTGCAGCAGAGCGGTCCCTGCTCAGGAACAGTGTGTCCAGAGCTGGCTGTGCACCACTGATACCCATTAGCTCAGATAAGCTTTTGCTTTCCGTCTTTAGGCTCATTTACTGCACTGTATTGATATCACCACCGGTAACAGTAGCAAAGCAAATTCCTGTCTGAAATCTAAATCACAAACTGGAAACAAGGCCTCCTCTGATGACCTGAAATTTAATAAAACCCTGCCATTTTAATAAAAGGTTGTGTGATCAAAGGTACCACAACCCCCCACCTTAAACCACCAAAGACATTTAAAATAACTTTCTCAGCAGTTTACAATAAATTAAAAGGTCACAGTGGGAGGACTGAGGAAATAAATCATCAGCTATGTTGCATTTTGATCTGATAATCTCTGGTGAATTGGGTAATCTAATCTTTGTTGAGTGAAAATGAATCATCATACTCCTCACTGTTTGCCATGGGTTTGGTAAGGAAACAGCACTTTGAGGTCTTTAGCGTTTTAGACCTAAGTGTTTCGGTTTCGGTGCAGAATGAAGAAGTGGCTGATGAGGGTGTTTCAATTGTGGGAAGTTAGGCATGTATGGGCTGTAAAAAAGGAATGGCACATAGCACAGCTCATCATGTGCTGCAGTTCTTTAGGTTTTGCAAAGGTCTGAGGATTGGATGAAAGGTCCTTCTACGCTGCATTCACTGTACCAGGAGAGCCCTCCATTCCTTTGAGGAGCTTTCCAGCTTTTGAAGCTGCTCCGCAGACTGGATGGTTACTTCACTTTGTTTCACTTCCCCACTGGCAGCAATGCGTGCCTGTGAAATCTGCAGTGGAGCACAGCCAGGCGTTCCCATCAGCAGCCATTTTAGAGCTGGCTGTCACAGGTAGCTGGCAGTGGGACTGAGTGTTAGAACTTATCTGTGTACAGAAAAGGATTCAGACACAAACTGAGCAGGTGGGTCCAAAAGTGAGTGACTTTTCAAAGGGCATCCCACTGCAAACGGTGCCTGGTACAACTTGAAAGGCTTTTATTCCATTTGCTGATAACCTCTAGCATATTACTCCTTTTGTTGAGCTAGACACGCTTGCTGTCAGCTCCAGAAGGGAGTACTGGGTTGACAGCTGAGAAGCTCTCTCCTGTTAAGGGCTCTGCTTGTGCAATTTTTTCCCTCTGACAAGTCTGTCAGAGCCTGGAGGAGGGTGCGAGTGTGTGTGTGTCAAGGGAGGAAGAGTCAAGGTACAAAGAGAGGTCTAATAATCTTCAAAGAGCAATGTCAGGAATTTTCCTGACTCTTACTGTCTGACTGAGACAGGTTGGCTATGAAGGCTCTCTGGCAGAAGGGTTTCAGTCTATTCTTATTGAGTAGCTCAGTTTCTGGCTTTTATAATTAACCCACTGGTAGCAGTGATGGAGGCTTTATGCTTTCAGAAGTACCGTGGGGACGGGAACCTTAGCGTGCAATCATTAATCATGTGCTTCAAAAAAATACCACTTTGAATGTCACCAAATTACAAAATCCTGAGCAGATTAAGAGACTCTCAAAAAGAGCTCACAAGTTTCCATTTAAGATAAAAAGAACTGATGGTGATGAGTCACAGCACTTCTTTATCTGCAGATGCCTCCACTTATTCACATAAACAGGTAAATGTAATGATTCACAGAAAGGGGAACAAAAATGGGACATACTAAGCAGTTATGCCAGAGGATAAATATAATAAAGTTATACATTTGTTCCATGTGAAAAATCAAATACTCTGCTGAGCATGCAGGACTGGGATTCTGCTGCACTGTCTGGGAAGCTTCCCCCTGCAGTTCAGATCATAACAAAAAAGGCCTGGCCTGGACTCCAAATGACTTGTAGAACTGCTGGGCTTCAGTCATGGAGCTTATTGCAGGTTCAGCCTCTACCTCAGAGCTCTGGGGAAAAGTATCCGTGCAAATGTCCCCATGAAATTCAGGACAACTGGCATTACTCTGAAGTAAGCCTACTGCAAAGGGTAGCCATGGGGCCTGTAGAAGACACATGAGTATGAGACAACTGGATGATGGTATGAAGGAGAGGTGAAATAACTTTCCAGTCAACAGAATTATTTTTAAATGGCTAAAAAAATGTTATTTTCCACAGTCTTGTTCTCGAAACAGATAAAGCATTTTACAACAAGATCTGCCCTGAGGAAAAGAAATATAGTATAGAAAGCCAGTATGAACTGGCTGAATATTTAATATTACATGCCACTTATCTTTATAATGATGATTTGTATATTTCAAGCAACCTTTATAATAAACTGCCTAAGATGCACTTCACAGTATCAGCAAGCAGACAGCTATTTGTTATGCAGAAGATACATAAAGTATGTAGCATATACTGCAGCAGAAGCAATACATATGGCACTTTTTTTCCTGAGCTGGGCATCTTTTTGTGTGGAGGAAGATGGTATGGCAGAGGCTGCATAAAGAACCCCTTAGTCATTACTTTCACTGAACTCTGGTGGCCCATCACTCAAGCAGGGTGAAGGGGAAACAGGGATCTCTATCAAAGGATAGCCAAGAGAGGTCACATGCAAGATTGCTTTCCATTCCTCACATAGCTGGCTTACTAGAATACACAACTGCCTTTCTGTCCAGCAGAGCAGTTCTCTGACCTACAAGAGACAGAAACCTTATCTCAAGTGGGACATTGCTGAAGGAGCTCTCCTGCTAAATGGCCCCTCCACTGTAACTCACTGCTGCATTTTTTCAAGGCCAACGGATTAGTGAGAATGAAAACTGAGACCGTTGGCTCTCAGACAAATACCAAGGGACAGAAACAGTGCTTGTATCTTTGACAGGGTTCCACTCTTCTTCCAGCGAGTCATGAAAGATTCATTTCTGATGTGAGCTTTGAGTCCTTCAAGATAAATTAGTACGAGGAAAGTAAGTGGTGCAATTTTCCCTCCTCTCTTCTCTGGGTAAATGATTCTAGAGACAACAGGTGTTCACATGGACTACCATGTTTGCCTAAAAATTGTCACCTTCTTTGTTGCTGTATCAGCTCCAAAAATCATACATGATCAATTCAGTAGTACAAATATTTTAAATCCCAGTTTTTGCTGCCATTCTAGCAGAGCTTCAATTGTGCTGTGTTCCTCACAGTGCCTGTACTGTTCTCAGCACCATCATTTTCTGATCCTGTGAGTGAGACTCCTTTCCCTTCATAAGGTATCAAGAAAGAAGAGTGGTTTGATGAAAATCCTGGGTGAGCCAGAAATGGATGCAAGAAGATGCCCTAATGCTCTTGGGATAACAACATTCTTCTAAAGGTTGCTTGCAGAAAATAATTATGGCAAAACTAGCATGGGTTTCTCAGCCATTGCTAGGATGACATCTATAGTTATCCAGCCTTCATAGCAATGAAGCAGTCTTTCATGCTCTCTTGCTTACATGTGCTGTGTCTCCAACAGACATAAACATTTGTAATACTACCCAAGTCATAAAGTGCAAGAATGTTTTTCCATGCAGAGGAAGGAATGCATACGCATTGACATTGAAGAGCAGAAGTCATCTGACTGTAACATATACTTGTTTTCTTGCTCCATTATACACATAGCTCCAAGAAACACCATCAAGCTCTTTGCCCATCCACAGTTTTTTTTCCTCCTCTGCCCTCCTTCCTTAACAACATAGCACACATCCTTCCTCACGTGGATACTAGCCACAACTAAGTCAAACATCTAAGAGCCTTGCAGTGATTTCCCTTGGCAGTAGATCTAAAATATAGCATGAGGCCTCTTCTAGGGCCACAAGAGCGTTGTCTGTGAGGGTAGCTGTGAGACCAGCATGATGGTTAGCCCCTATGCCTTCCACATTACCATCTGCCTCACAGCCTGCAGAGCCTTGTGCAAGCCTGACACAGTCATTGTGTCTCATTGGCTGGGCATGCCTAAGCACACAGCAGCTTTGGGTGCTGAATGCTGTGGTCTAGCTCAGTCTGAGGCCATGCTTACAGATTCCCTTTTTCCATGAGGTAAAGCTGGTCTCACTGGTAATGGAAGCTACCATTAGCCAGCAATACAGATACACACACCTTTTTTTCTCACAGACTTGTTATTTCCCTAGGGCTTTGTGAGAACTAAAGTGGCTCATGTGCCTGCTTTGCTCAGTAGAGCCACTCTGAAACACTGTACAGAGAGCTCTGCAAGAATGCTATCTGAATCAGCCCAGCTATTAAAGTACAGATAGGCTCACATTGCTTTATCTTGTACTTCCCTCTACTGCCTGCCTGTTCCTCTCTCTGGAGAAGGCCCTGTTTTTCATTTCACTTATTTTTCAGAAATCTTTTATAGGAGCTATTGTTTGCTTCAATTTGAAAATGCTATCAACCTTCCTTTTCTGTTCACAAAACAGCTTACTGCATTCAGGGAGCAAAAATCAGCTTTCCAAAGGCACACACAGGAGAAAGGTGCTTAAATCTTTTTAAAGATCAGAAGAAGTTGGTTTCTTTACATTTAAATTTCTATTGACCAGCCTAAGAGCCAGTACAGGGGTGAACTAGAGATGTGGCAGAAGGATAGCCTTTAACATGCAGAGTACAGGACTGTTTGATTCTTCTATTCCATAAAGATTTGCACAGTGGGATTCTGAGAGAGAGGATATTTACTTACAGAGATGATATGTCCTTTCAAGCCATGTGCTGAGTCTGCACACTCAATAACAGCACTTAGCTGTGGATAGCCCACCCCTGTCTTAATCCGAGTGGTACACACAGAACCTAAGCAAGACAACAAAAGAAAAAAGCAAAATCACAAAAGATACTGCTCCTTTTCTTTGTCTTGTGGAAAAAAAATGTTTGTCTGTATTAGTTCTTCCTTTTACTGCCAATGCTGGCTTTGCATGGATAAAAGGAACACCTAGGAAGCTGAGTTTTGAAATGCTATCCCTCCACTTCATGAGAGCTGTAACTGAGGTGACTAACATCAATCCTTTCCTCTCCAGGACCACGATTCTCAGCTTAGGTAACATCAGTAGTTCTACCTGGTGAGGGAATTACAGCATCACAAGAAAGCAAATCTGACTGTGGTGCCTGAAGGGAAGAGGGACTGGAGTCATAAACTGTGAGACTTAGCAGCAACATTTAATGCCCAAGTATTTACTGGAAGAAATATTTTTGTCTCTTTTCTACTACATTTTAAAAAACAAACAGGGAAAATCTGGTTTGGGTTTTTGCTTGGTTGGGTTTTTTTTGTTTGGCTGCTTTTTGTTTTTTTTTTTTTCCTGGGTTTTTGTTTGAGTTGGGGTTTTTTTGGTTTTTTGGTTTGGGGCTTTGTTGGTCGGTTGGTTGAGTTTTTTGGAGTTGGGTTTTGTTTAGTTTTGGTGTGGTGTTTTGTTGGGGTTTTATTGTGTGGCAATATTCCACAAGGGAGAGAAGCCCTTTCTATGCCTAATACTTAAGATAGGAATATTTGGTTTACTCCAATAGTTGGGAATACAGGAAAATCAGCACATAGTATTTTGAAAGTGGGATTAGTAACCACAAGAAAACTCTGCAGTGCAATATTACAGGAAACATGCTAATTTGATCTGATCATTAAATTATGTTACCTGCACACATAGATGGTGATTATGTATCTATGTATAAAAATAAAGGTATATAAATATATATATAAAACCCACCTCAGTTATAGTTCAACATAGTAATAGCTACAGATCATCTGAAATATTTTCCCTATTCTTCTCCTCACGTTAAGAGTTAAAAGGAGGACTGCTTGTTGGCAGCCTTCTATCTTGTAAGATACAGACCACACAGAAGGAAAAAAAAAGAATATCAAAGCAGATTCTAAGCCAAGGGCAGTGTAATCTGGATACTTTAACTCAGTTGATATCCAAGTGTACAAGCAAAGTGAAAGTTTCCAAAGAGTTTTCAAAGACCTGACAAGGTGAAAACACTGAGAAGTATTTCTGCAAAGTAGGAAGAAAATTAGTTTTAAAATAATCTCCATAGGGTATATACTGATATATGTAATGCTTTATAATCAGTCACTGCCATTTTACACACAATGCACCATTATCTGGAAAACAGCTTCAAGAACTTATCTTCTGTGAGGAACTTTACTTGTGGGTTTTGTGTGGTCAATTTGTACAGATCTGTTCAGGAAGATCTCTAGGGAGGGTACTTGCTCCTAACTTTTTTCACTTCAAAGCTACAAACTATAATAATTCTTCTTTTATACTGTAACTTGCCTATGACAATTTCACCACAAAGTCTCTGTTTTTTATACTTCATGTATTGTGCAGTGTTTATTATTTGCTGTCCTCCTAGGCATAACTACACAATTGCTCTGATGAAATTATCAATTCATTGAACAGAAATATTTGGTATTGTAGAGTAAATGTGCCTGTGCTGCACTGGCTGATCACAGCTACACTGTCAGTGTATCAGTCAGCAGCACTTCTGTTACCACTTTAAAATCTAACCCATGTATGGTGACCCTCAGTGCAGTCCAAGAAGAAAATCCAAGAAGAAGGATCACATGAAGAAATGCACAAGGGTAGGAAAGAAAAAAAGGGAAGGTAATATGGTAGTATATGCCAGAAAACATTATTAGGGAAGAGACAGTAGAAAAAAAAACTTGTTTATGGTCTTCCCAATTATCCACAGGATTGTTACAGTAACAGGTAACACAGAAGTGCATTAATGTAAGTTTTGTCTCCTAGGCAATAGTAACAGGTAGAGGCAATATTATCCATACTTCACACTCATTTAATGCCATTTCATCTTTAAAGACTTGATAAAATAGGCAACCTCAGCTAAACAGAAGACAATCATAAAGCTATTCAGAAACCTGTATTTCCCTGATAGAAGTGGATACCTGAACACAGCATCATTTGAGCTTCAGCTGGCATGATTCAGATGCTTTTCAACAGGATAGAAAAAGCGTTCCTAACCACAACACATATTAGCAGTGGCAATGTCGGCAGCTAAACGCTTCCTGTAATAGGCATCTTCACTGCCAGAAGATGCAATAGGTACACTCTGCAGTATGAAACACTGGCACCCTGGCCTTGTATTCCTTAAATACAGTCTGTGCAAGGGCACTGTTACTTTATTAACCTTTGTGCATCTGGGCATCTTAATGGGGAAGTGAACAGCATCATACACTGGCTTCATCTGAACAATTCTATTACCACCACTACAATAAGTCAACTTGATTTGATTGGATTTGACTTACCTGGTCCAATACCCACTTTAATGATATCTGCTCCAGAAAGAATAAGTTCTTCTACCATCTCTCCTGTCACCACATTGCCTGCCTAGACAGAAGGAACAGTATCACATATATGGGGGATTTCAAGGCTACTGCAGCAAAGGCTAACAACAACAATACAGAGTTTTAGCCAGAGTTTTTAGGAGTGAGAATATAGTTCACTGCATTGTTCACTGTGCATGTCACAGAGAGTAAACAAATCATACAGGTACATTCTCAAGTCAAATAAATGTCATGATTGGTCCAGTAAAGCCTAATCCTTAAGATCCCATTAGGATAGTGGCTTCATTTTCCATCCTTCTAATTCTCACCCAGACACTCTCAACCCCATCAGCTGTAACTGCAACAATTTAAGCCCAGCCATTCACCAGTTCTTCACCCAGCACACTGCAGACTGCTTATCTCAGAGCTGGACTTGTCCAGAAGGAAGCTGCAAGGGACAGTCAAAAGCTTTACTAAAATCCAGAAACATTACATCCACCACCTTCCCTTCATCCATTAGGCCAGGTAATCTTATCACAGGTTATTAAACTAAACAGGACTTTCCTTCTGTAAACCCATGTTGATTATGCCTGCATACTACACTGTTCTTTAAATGTCTTTCACTCAGTATGATCTTCTCTGTAATTTCTCTGGCTACTGAGGTTAGGCTAACAGGTCTGTAGTTTTCCAGGTCTTTCCTCACGCTCTTCTTGTAAACTCAATGTTGGACAGACTTCTGTCAGCAGGGAGCTCTGCCTTTGGTAGGTGATGGAGAGGGTTCCTGCTGTAACATCTGCTAGCTCCTTTGGTACTCTGGGGTGGATCTCACCACACTAAGTGTGGTTTTCAATTCAGCTCTGTGGCTTGTCTCATGTCTACAGCATGTTCCTAACTAGAACTGCATACAATAAATGTGCATGAAACACAAGTTTCATCCATTTTGCACTTGTCCTGAGAATTAATTTGTAGAATCTGAATTTAGGATCTAGAGATGTTCATAAAATCTCTTATGTATGATATTCCCAGATTTAGGAAGTGTTTGTAGCAATATTAACATGGGCAGGCAAATCCTTACCTAATCTTTTCTTATTTTCTATTGAAACAAAACTCCAGCTGAAAATAACAGCAGCTATCAAGGGAATATTGGGCAAGGCTTATTCTCTACTTAACTGATTTTTGCCTCCTATTTTACCATTTATTTATTTTTAATGAATTTCACTTCCCCCTTTTATCAGCCTGAAACAGCTGACACACCACAACCTGAGGCACTTACGAGGACAATGATACTGTAAGGCAGCAATTTGTGGTCTCTGACAGAGAACCACTTACTTTTGCTCAAAACTGCTGATATTGATTAAAAATAGAATGAACCAGAATAAAATAGAAAACTCAGGAAATAAAGAATATATAACAGGCACAATGTTTCCAGCTTAGTGGTGCTTCCAGTTACACTAAGTGCTGTGCACTCTGCAGTAAGGTGATGGAGAGCACATTGCTTACATTACAGAAGCAGTTGACATCTGGAAGGCAGATGACTACCTGCACAGTATGACATGCAGCACATTACAACTTGGTAAAATACTGCAGTACCTGCAGGATCCAATGGGTATTAAAGTCAGTGGATCCATGAGATCAAATATGTATTTAACTTAAACAGCAGTGTCTTCTTATTAGCAGAGCATAGCAGGTTGTCAAATTGTCTTTTCAGAAATGCTAACCAGACGTTTAATGTTAAGTTACTGCTTGAGAATGTTGGAACTGCATATGTTGATTCAAAATGCTCATCCTAGCAGGGAAAAGCACTTATGTCCCCAGCATACTTTTTTTCCTGGAATGCATGTATACACATCAGTGGTTCCTGTCTTTCTGAATCTACAGATTCTTAACAAGTGTTCAGGGAAGACATGCAGCTCTACATAGCAGAGTTCATCCTGCTGATGACAGGCCTTCTTTTAGGTTATCTGTGCAGACCTCATGACAGCACAGAAACACAAGAGAGGCACAGCTATCTGCATGTGAAGAGGCCCTAGTTTAACAGCTGAAGAGCAGGGAAAGCTGTTTTCCCACATCCAGCTGAACTCTGCTTGCACTGAAACAAATACTTGCTTTACCATTGATGTCAGTAGAACAGCTGAATAGAGGGAAAAAGGCTTTTGAAAGCCCTGCCTTTAAGGTAAAGCCAGAATACTTCAACAAAAAAATGTGGGAAAGTGTGAGACTACAGAGGTTAAGCCCTCTTAAAATTAACTCAGAATATAAAAGGAACTTGTACTAAAAAGCCACTACTGACAATACATTTTGGTGTGTATTTGGGCAAGCAGTCAGGGTCCACAGTAATTGCTAGAAGTACTGTATTAGTGAAAACTATGTTCATGTGAATGATGAGCCATGTACTAATGCATTTATAATGTGCTACAGAACAGAACTGGCTTTCTTGAAAGAGGTGTAGCCTGGTAATTACCTTACTGCTAACCTAACTACTACCCAGGCAGTAAAATAACAGCTTCAGTAATGACTGACAGTCAGGTAAGCTACCATGTTTTCAGTGTGGTCAGTTATTAGTGGCTAAAACAAATTACTCTGGCTGTGGGCCTGGCCTTACACATGCAGGGCAAGATTCAGCCATACCATCACTCTGTGTGAGATTTCAAGTGAGCATCACCCATTCCAACACTATCCAGGCTAACTGAACTGTGGGTCAGTTCTGGAGGAAATCCTGGCCTCAGAAAAGTCAAAGGGAGTTTCACTACTGACTTTAATGGGATCAAGATTTTACCTAACAGGATTATAAAGGCTACAGCTTCTCAGACAGAGATACAAAATCGGTGAACACAGTAGGGCAGTGCCTCTGAATTTCAGTTAGGCATTTGATACTGTGCTTCATAAATGCTTGCTATAAATATCGACTCGCACTAAGACAGGAACACTGCTGCACTGATTGAAAGCTGCTGGCAAATGGCAATGGATCAAGCTGGGGAGAAGTGTCTGTGACAACAGTTCTCAAACTTTCTTCTTGTATCCTATGAGGAAAGCACAGTCTGTGCCTCCACACTATCAGGAACACTGCCAAAGGACACTTCCCACCTACCAAAGCAAGGGGTGCTTTACCGTAAGATGAGGAGATGATGCCCTTTGCAAGGCTGAGCCATATCTGCTGAGTATTTGCACTCTATACTGTGACTGACTCAAGACAGCCTTGGCAGTACCCTAGGATCCCAGCTGGTCTCTGCTCTGAGACCCCCACCATGCTGGGCATGCCATGACTGGACTGACTCTTGCTGCTTGTTACAGAGAGAAACTGAGAGCAGTCTGCATAGCATTCTTTGACCAAATTCTCCCTCTGGCCCATGTTGTTTCCTTATGCTCCTTTCTTTCTGATTCCACACGCTTCCCTTTCTGGCCTACATCTTGTGGGTGCTATTGCATCTGCATGTGTGCCCTTGCTTTTCACTCCCCTCACACTCCTTGTTCCTCTCCCTAGGATTTCTTTTGTATAATGAACAGAGAACAATATGAAAAAAAAAACTTCATGACAAAAACTTGGAAAAGCTTGCTGGCAAAAATAACTAAGCTTGCCAAACAGACTCCCAGTAACATAGAAGCATTGTAACGTCTACAATTACACTAACAAATAAGGACTACGCTTACTGCAATATAAAGGCTCTGACCCTTCATTGTGAATGTCAACTGAAGCTTTGCTTCAGACTTCAGCAAGCAGGCAACACCCTAGCACACGATGCTGTGCTTGAGTTAAACACCCCATTGGACCATTACTCCAGATTCTGGGAGGCAATGCTGCTATTTGTGAGAGGCTCAGGAGACTTGAATACCGCTTCTTCCTCCATCCTCAACTTAATGATTGATTTAAGGCAAGTCATGTTGTGCCTTTATGTTCCTGTTTATCCACCCTGTCCTTTGTGTTCCAAAAGACTGATCTTCTTTGTAAATTAATACAAAAGGTAAGGGTGAAAAGAGCTTGTCAGAGTGAGGCAGAACAAAATAAGGTAATGTGATTATAAAAGCAAGTATTTGAAAAGGCAAACCCATGCATTTGAAAGAGACATCTTCCATATGCACTGGAGTGTTGGCCACAAAGAGTACTACACAGTTGCTTTGTACATCACCTTTCAGCCTCAGAGCTGAACCCATTCCATGGCCCCTGGGGATACACATTCCCTGAGCCCAGGGTTAGGTTACTGTTATGTACTGCACTGCAGCTGACTGTGGAATGAATCGTCATGCTGAGGAAAGCAAACAAGGCAGCCTGCAAGGTCCCGGCGATCACTTTCAGCTATGAGAAAGCTCCTTTATTTTTATACCTTAACTGCTAACCCTTTTGTTTGAAAGCTACAACAGCAGGCAGCATACTGCAGGCATAGCACAGAGACATCAAAGGAGACAGAACAAGTAGCAGCAGGATGTGTCTTCCAGAGTATCATAAAAAAGACCCTGCATCTCAGCCAGGAATAGCTGCAAAAGGCCATCTTGGCACAGAGTGTAAAGTAAACTTGTTTGGAAGTGGGGTAGAAGTGCTTGTCTCTTGTTCAGAGACTTTCAGGGACTGCAGAGACTCTGGAGGCACTGGAAAACAGAGACGTTTTGAACGCCCCAGTTTGTTAGCATGCTTTTAGGAAAGAAAATTATCCACATGCAGGAGATTAAAAACATGAGCCACAGTAAGCTGCATTCACAGAAAGGAGCCAGTCAGAGAAGGCAGCTGAACAGGTCAGGGCTGTTCAGGTATGCATTCAAGGAGGTGGTGCTGTCAGGACAACAAAGACTTGGAGTAACAATAACCTCAGTTGCAGAAGCAGAGAGACTATAAGCAGGTAGCTTAACAGATATGGGAAGTAGATAAGATTGGCTCAAGAACCTAGGACTAAAATCTGAGCTTGATATGTGACTTTGACATTGACCTCCTGTGCCTTCTAGGTAATTCATCTTGGTTGTTTTCCCTCCTCAGCAGCAAAGTCAGCAGTCTGTGGAGAGGTGGAGGAGGGGATAACACACAATTTTCTTTCCCTTGTAGTTACTGAAGACTTTTTTTTTTTTTTAACTACACATTTTATGGTCCCTCCTGCAACTCTTCAAGCCAGACACTGGAGTAATCATGTCACTAATGGCAATACTTTAGATTCAAAGTAAGGAAAAAATCCTTCCCTCACTGCAGTGAACCAAGAGCAAGAAGCTTAGAAAGACCACATCAATAACTTCATGCTTCCAGATTTCCCAAAAGCCATGGGAAATGCAGCCATAGGTTTCTAGGTCTGAAGGTAGCTGGGGAAGGACGCCTATACATTAGCCTATGGTAATTTGGAACCCCTGAAGCACTCCAGCTCACTTCCATTTTCCAAAGCCACCATCATTTAGAGGCAAGAACACCACCTTTCTCTAACATGGAAGGAAGGAAAACAGTCTCCCGAGTGGTTTGAATATGCAGTTCCCTACTGAACCAAGTCAGAGTGTGCATTTATGACTATTTTTACTTCACATTTACTTTACATGTGTGAAGCTTTGTGTCTGGCATGAAGAAGTGAGAAAGTGTTGCCTAAGCATGATTTTTCACTGCACTGGCTTGAAGAAAGCCTGGTAGTCTCATTAAGAATCTGGTGCTTATTTGTTAATTTCTGCTATTGTCACCAAAACAAATTCAGACCCACTTCTTCGAGGGCCCTGTTAAACAAGCATGAGTAGGCTCTCTGTTGCAAGGAGTCCTATGTCAATGCAAACACGCTACTCCTAAGAGTAAGACTAGAGGAATAGCAACATCACAGAAAGGACATAAAAAGCCCCAGCACTGCCTGTTCTGCTCCCTAATGACTCCACTCACGATTGCTCAGCACTCTGTTATGCTTATAGGCAAGCATTAGTCTATGTTCAGTTGTCTTCATAGTGATCTAATAGATGAAAATAGCTACTGGCCTCAACTGGCCAGAAACATCAGTGCATTCCCACAGCAAACCTCACTTCGGAATCACCAAAATACACCTGCACGCTTTATGCTAAGAGGTCACATCTGGTGTGGCAAGAAGGATGCCAGCAGGAGAAATATTGGATCCACTCAGCCTGCCCTGCCAACATCAAAGTGCTTTATCAGAGCATACGCTGAACATTCCCACAGAAGTTATCAGTAATGGAAGACTGAAAGGCAACATTTGGCTCAGAGTCAACATCTTGCTGAATTGAAAGGGCAGGCGAATAGAGTTGCCCTCTGTATTCCCAGAAAGGGATCTGCCCACTTGTGTGTGTCTGGAAGACAAGAGGTTTAAGTCATGCTTCTTTTTCTTTCTGTCTTACCTCCCTTTACTAAAACGAGGACTCAGAAATTGACAGAGCTATCACAGAGCCTCTGCTGCCTACCAGCTAAATTCTGGGCCCTGTACCTGGACAGAATTCCCACATACCTGCTGCATCCTGTCGACACACTTACCATAATGGTGTGATGTGGGAAGAGGGCACGAACAGCCTTCACAAACTTCACGAAATGCTCAGAATAGCCATTTGCCACATCCAGGCAGATGTACCTGATAGATGGAATGGCTTCTAGAATACTTGTCAACTTGTCCAAATCAGCTTTTCCACTACCTGAGCTTGCTGCTACATGCTAGAAAGACAGGGAGAACAAAAGGGAGAAGTAGTTTGTAAAAACTGGGATTAACACCACCTCGTCTGTCTTTCTGTATAGTTTTGGGAGGACTTGCACTGGAAAATAGAGAAACTCATCCCACATAACATGAAATAAATACCTTCCTGGGAGCATCAGTGTTGCTTCTGTTTTGTTCAAAGGCTTTAAAATAAAGCAAAATTAGCATGTTACGAGCTCTTAATTCACAAGTGGATTCTTACAGGCAAATATAATGACCACCTGGGATGGCTGACAGCTCAGACATATTCATATTAACACAAATGAAGGAGAAGCCCTAACTTGGCATATTTCCAGAAAGGCAGAGTGGCAAAATTTGGGGCACTGTCAGACAGTGGGATCTGGGCCTTTAAGTTCAACAAATATTCCCTTGATCTACAGAATCACAGAATAATGAGTTTGAAATGGGCCTTCTGAAATTGTGTAGTACAACTCTCTTGTTCAAGCAGGGTCAGCTAGCATTGAAAACAAGCAGATTGCTTCCTCCTTTGTCCTCTTGTGAGTTCTTTCCAACAGAAAAATAGTTTCCATAGCTGCTGGCCCACAAAACCTCTGCAGAGATCCAAGGTCACAGAACAAGTCAGTATTTAATCACTAGGAGATCCTACTCCAGTGATTATGAACCACAAATAGATGATCTAAGAGCCCAACTACCCAGAGACAGGATATTCCTGGAACCACTTTCTCCCCTACTGATTAGTTTAAGCTAGCCCCCCCGAGCAAAAAAAGCTCAGTAAACACTTAATTCAATTTGGAAGTAAAAAAGGTAAACTTTAACAATAAATAGAAGGTAAGGGGAGTTACAGAGGATGGGGAAAAAGGAACCAAAATACAGAGTACAGGTATAAGGGGAACTACAGAGGATAGGGGGAAAGGGAACAAAATACAAAATATAAAAATACAACCCATGGATGGAAGTTGAATCCAATCGGTGAAATTGATGATTGGTGGTGGATGCAGGATTGATGGTGAAATGCAGTGAGTTACAGAGTTCCAAAAAATGGTTGCTCTCCCCACATGCTTGCTAGAGAGCACATGGTAAGGAGCAGCAGCAGGACAATAAGATGCTGGACAGGTGAGGAGAGGGCAGAGAGAGAGACAGGAGGTCCATCCCCCTTTACAGTAGTCTTGGCAGAAAGTGGGAGGGGGGCTAAACACCTGGGGGCAGGTCAGACCACCCCCAAGGAGGGGTCAGGATACAGTTCCAGGTAAAGTTAACCCTTTACACCTACAGTGGCATATTAACAACCCTGATGAACCTATGTGATAGGCTGCTTTCAGACAGTCCTGTAATTAATAGTCTTTATAATGTATTTCTAAAATGGGCCACAGGCAAAGAGGCAGTCCAATTCTGTGGTATTCTTTACTGTACAGAGAAGGTTTCAGAACTGCACAGGAGGAGGGAAGACAGCCAGGCATGCTCTTCTACTCGCCTTCCCCAATAGCAGGGCCCTGCCAGAAGGACACAGAAGAAATCTGGATATGAAAAAGTCAGAATTTAAGTCAGTGTTTGAATTTAGTAAATTGTGGTTTTCTGTAATGGCTCAGGCTAGGACCCTGTGAACAAGAGGGGCAGCACAGATAGTAGTTGCACTAATGCAAAGAGGTACATGGAGGAGAGATATACTCCAACAACTTTCAGTCCTCATCCCTGCCTGGGCCCCTCCAGCTTGAGGGCTCTGCATCCACCTTCACACCTGATAGCAAAAACTCTGCCCAGCATGAAGACATACAGGGCCAGCTTGTGGTTGGGTTACTCAAGGCTATTTGCATTTTGTGGTCTTCGACTTTTTTCTCATCAGGACTACCACAGCTCCCAACAGCAACAGAAGCACAGCAGTTAGACCTATCACCAAGTATTTCCTTCTTCTTTGTTCATGACACTTCTCAGTTCCAGTTCCAGGCAAACACAGGCTTTGCTTTTTTGCATCTTAAGTACTTTCATAATGGACTCTTTTTAAACCAGGACAAACCATTTCCCCTGATGCATTAAAGAACAGCAAATATCTTTGATCCCCAAAACCTCATTTGCCAACAGTACTTACAAGAGACTCCAATGTATATAAGCACAGAATGAAGCAACAAACCATAATAATTTACAGTATGAAAATGTACCTCAAGGCATTCTGGGTGATTGGCAGCAAACAGTTTCCATTCTTCCAGAGAATAATGCTTGTGAATTGCAGTGAACATCGCATGCTAGTGAAAAGAAGAAAACTGATATTAATGTCCAAGTTACTCCAAGTCTTGTTACTCCTCAGCTCTGGCGTAATAAGATATTAGAAATTCCCATTTTAAGCATAGGCTTGTCTTGTTTGAAAGAAAACAATAACAGTAATTAACAGACCAGGCAACTCCAAACAGCTTGTCAAAGGAAAATAAGCACACTTACCCCTCCTCTCAGGATCAGGTTTCTGATGTGTTTCATGAAGTTATGGTAAATATTCTGAATGTGCTTAAGTACTGCAAGAACTCAAGGTGTGCTTTCAGGCCAGAGGCAAATTAACCAGTGAGTTCTGACTGCTGCAGTTTATCCACTAACCTATGCTTTTCAAAACCACTGTCAGAAGATTTTTTTTTCCCAGAAGGAAGCACAATAAAAACCTCACAAACTGAGCTCTAGAAGTTCTAGAAGCTTCATCTGAAGCTCAGCTATACCCAAGATGGAAGCTTCCCAGTAAGCGTCTCCATCTCATCTGTATATTGCTGTAAAAGCACAGTGAAACCACACCCCCTCTGTTCTCCACCAAACATAATTAAAAATTAGAAAAGGCTGCTTACTGTCACCCAATGGCTTCACAGTTGTTAAAGAAACAGGAATCAAGACTTACTTTTGCCATGACCACAGCCATTTCAAATGTCCCCACTGTGTCCATGTTTGCCACTATAATGGGAATCCCCGTGTATGTCTGCTTGGAGTTGCGGAAGGTGAAGGTGCGCGTCAGGTCAACCTGCAACGAACAGGGACACACTCCTCTAAGTAATTGACTACAATCTAAGGAGAGTTTAGCCACTGACTTCAGATACAGCAGGTCTGTACACTGGTTCTTAATCTGCCTCTTTTCATGCCACGATTACCTCCCTTCCTCGCTTAATTAATTTTGTTACAACTTCTGCTTTCCAAGTAAGAAAGAAAACCTCTACGTAAAACAATGTTTTCTGTGTTGCAGAGTGTTCCTGCTGAAGAAACAGAGAGTTAAAATTTTGTTTTAAAAATTAATGGATCAGAAGGGGTTGGAGAGGTAAGAAGAGGCAATGAGGACTGTGGATTGTTTTACACAGAAGTAACATCAGTTGGCTGCCTGAGAAACCCAAGCTGAGATCCTAACTCCACAGAATTCAGAACTGGAACTCACTCAGCCTGCAGAGCACAGAGGGCTTTGACCTAGTCTTTACTGTAAATGACAATATGATAAAGCAAGCTCTTAGCACACCTGCCAAATACGAACAATCATACCTTAGCTTATTAAATCACAAGGCTGCTAGTTTCTAAGTTCATTTCTTACAACTGCATCAGCCTTCACCTTCAAGTTATTTCTCCTCCAGTATCCTCAAAAGATCATGGTAACAATAGGCATTTTGTTCTTTACATTTTCAAGAGGCAGTATCATATTTAGATTGATTCCCACTGGTCTACTTAGCATCTTGCAAAAGAGAAAAAGAAAGAAAACAACTCTAAGAAATGCACAACTCTTAAGGTATTAGGTTAGTCTGTTTAGTAACACTTAAGGATCTTTCATAGCTTTCATTCCTTCTTTCTTCAGCTTTAATCCAAGAACATTCAGAGACCTGAAATTAACTGAAACCCATCAACAAAAAGGAGGCCATATAAAAAAATACAGGATTTCAATTATTCATAACAGATTTTGAGCACTGTAGCAGTACCAATTGATTATGATGATGGAGAGTTTATTACTTATTTGTATAAGTGCAAGATCTGGTGCCTCAATGATGTATTGTAAAAGAGCTTCTTATTTTGTGTAGGTTCATAATGGAAGGGTCACTTAGGTGAACAAGCTAAGATACATCTTTGATGGAGAACTGCCACTCTTCCCATTTATTATCAGACAGGTCCAATTCTCCACCCATCACTCTTACAGGAATTTCTGCTGCAGCCAACAGGCAAGTGGTCCTCTCCTCCACTTCCTGTAGCTTCTCATGTGTGACTTCCAGCCAGATGCACCTCATGCAATTATGCACACAACTGGTAATTCCATAACAGCAGGCATTTAAGAGGGATCATTGTGAGGCTTTCCCTAACGAGGCTTTTGTTTTATAAGAACAGGAGAAATAGCACACTGGGTTGGAGATCTTTATGTGATGCTCTGGTTCTCCAAACAGCCAGTAGCATGTGTCTGGAAAGGGAACATTAGAATGAGGCAAGTCTTGAAAGACTTTCCCTAGCCTACCTTCCCAGGTCAGAAGAAGCTTGTTTAGAGACCTTAAACGACAGAGGTCTCTTCCAATCAATTGTGCTGAACAGCTATTCACAAAGAATCTGCCTTGCCATTTTTTTAATCCTTCACATCATTAGTCTCTCCAATATCCCAAAGCAATAAATTCCACAGATGAATTATACACTGCATAAAAACTATGAACTTTGCCTGATAATAACATTCAGTGCTCCCTGCTTCTTGTTTTGTGAGAGATAATCAACAGCCACTTATCAGTTTTACCTTTTTCACTCCAGTCCTCACTTGACAGACTTCTAGCACATCCACCACAGCTGCTTCTTCTCCATACTGAACAGTCCTAGTATGTTTAGTTTTTCTGTCATGTGGAAACCAGTAAATACAGCTGATCACCCTGGCTGCCATTCTCTCTACCTAATTTAGCATATTATGCTGTTCTCGTGAAGGGATCACCAGAACTGTGTACTCAAGATGAACATAGCAAGGAACACCACAAAACTGATTGTTTTTCCTTAGTTATTCTAGTAAGATTTTGGATTGTCTCTTTCCTGAGTAGTATCAGCTAATCTGTAGCTTATTATTCTATGCATTACGAGAAAATAACTTTTGACCCTAGCATTGCTCATCATCACTCAACAACTGTAAAAGTTTATTTATTTAGAAAGAAAATCATAAACCTCGGCATGTGACATATCAAAGTACTAGGACATTGCCTGTTCTGTTGGAGCTCCCTGGACATTTTTGAATTTACAAATTTAAATTAATGACTAGACTTCCTACAGAACACTTGTCTGGTGAACTAAAAATGGACAGCCTGCAGAGGCCAGTCCAGCAAAGGCAAAAACAGCAGGCTGCTAAGACCCCACAGACAGATAATCCTGCTCCCACTCCAATCATTGCTTGAACCAATTTGGAGTTCAAGCTCCAAATTTTCTGGTATCTTTTAAAAAAGAGAAAGCAATCACGGGAAATGAAGGCAGCATAGGGAATCGAAACCAAGTACCAACGCAGCAGACCTACAAGAGCTGCAAACACCCCAAATTGCCTCTCTAAGAAGCTGAGTTAATCCTAGCTACTGCATAAAAAGCTCTCCTTGCACAAAATGAGGTATTCACACTGCAGAAGCAAATACTTGCTGATACAAGCTTCAAAGCTGCAGCTTGCTGGGTAACAGGCACTGTAGTATGCTGCCTCTGTTCCTCTGCCAGAACTACCTATTTATATTCTTGTTTTGAAGCAGACTGAGGCTGTCCATTTCAGATCTGGCTCTCACAGACACTGTTTATTCCTGTTGCTACAGCCTCAGTGATGGTGTCCAATTTCTTAACCTTCATCGGTTTTCACTGACCCCCCCCCCCCATGAAATGCACTTTTTCTCATGTGAAATGTTTTTAGCAGTTCATCATACGCACCCGCTACAACCCTGCAGTATCAGCTCATGTTCCTCCTATCACTTTTCCTTCCCAGCAGCCCTTCTTTCCACAGCCTGCACACAGCTAAATATACTCAACCCTGCACTTGTGTCATTTGGTGGAGCACAGCTCCACCCCTTTGCCAGACCACCACAGTGAATTTTTAAAAGGGACCACAGCTCCCCAAGCAAATGGCTGAAAGAGTCCTACAGGCCTTACAAGCAGTAGTTTCACACAATCATAGAATTGGTTCAGTTGGAAAAGACTTCTAAGATGATTGAGTTCAACCATTATCTAGCTACCAAGTCTGGTGCTAAACCACGTCCCTCAGCACCACGTTTATGAGTCCTTTAAACACCTCCAGAGGTTCAACCACCTCCCTGGGAAGCCTATTCCAGTGTTTGGTAACTCTCTGAGTGAAGAAGTTTCTTCTAATATTCTGTGTAAACCTCTCCTGATGCAACCTACAGCCTTTACCTCTCATCCTATCACTTATTACTGGGGAGACTAACTGCCACACCTCACTGCAACCTCCTTTCAAGGAGTTGTAGAGACCATGGTGGTCCCCCTTGAGCCTCGTTTCCTCCAGATTAAACAATGCCATTTCGCTCAGGCACTCCTCAGAAGATCTGTTCTCCAGGCCCTTCACCAGCCTCATTGCCCTTCTCCAGATCTGCTCCAGCACCTCAGTATCTCTCTTGTAGTGAAGGCCCCAAAACTGAACATAATATTCAAGGTGCCGCCTCAACAGTGCTAAGTACAGGGGGAAATAACAAGGAGTTACTCAACCAGGACACTGTTTTTTGTAAATTTCTACTGAGAGAGCCTCTGCAACCTTACACCTTCAGGACGGCAAAAGTATTGTGCCTAGTTGTTGCCCTCAAAATCCACTCTGCTTCCCTTTCCAGTCTTGCCTTTCTATCTAGCTTGTCTTCATCCCCTCTTCTTACAACCCTGCTTCCCCTGGAGAAAGAAAAGTTTAATCCGCTTTCCATCCCCCCCCACAAGGTAATTCCTTCACTAGTCAAACCAAATCCTTTGTTAACCTCGAGGTCAGGTTAGGTAACTGAGCAGGCACCTTCAATACTCAGGCAGCCATTTTAGTTTTTTTGTGGCGCCAACCCCCATGGGGTTTCACGGGGTCTTTCCCGATCCCTGCTGAGAAATAAGTACAGCAGTGCCCCCGGGCCAGTAGGGACGCAGATCCTCAGGCAGGACTGCCCGAGGACTACGGCTGGGCTTTTACAAACCACTTAGGTTCCGAAGCAACGGGAGGCAGGTCGCGGGGGGTTACGGTGAGGCTGCCATGAACCCGACCGCCCCAGCTGGGGTCCCAGCCCAGGGCATTCTGTGCGTGGGAAGCACTCCACTGCCTCTTCCATAATTGTTTTTTTAGTACTATTGT
This sequence comes from Psilopogon haemacephalus, assembly GCA_013396835.1. Taxonomy (NCBI): domain Eukaryota; kingdom Metazoa; phylum Chordata; class Aves; order Piciformes; family Megalaimidae; genus Psilopogon; species Psilopogon haemacephalus. The sequence continues at coordinate 1,915,562 of VWZI01015226.1, forward strand.
TTTACAATAGAACGTCAGTTAGTCTGTAAGAGCACTGCCCGCAGTGCCCGAAGCTGAGGTAAAAGATGCTAGCCGGCCCGCACCCACCGGCTTT